>JXCR01139144.1:24084-49805 GCA_002079205.1 Phalaenopsis hybrid cultivar
TATATATATATATATATATATATTTGTTTCTGTCATGTCATATCGTTTTGTTTTGTTTATGTTTTTATCATTTCATGTCATTTTTGTTTATGTTGTTTTATTTTGTTTTGTTTGTTCTTATCTGGTTTTGTTGTCTTGAAATTTCACTTTTGAATGTCGTCATGCAAAACAGAGTTAGCACACCCTATAACATGCAAATGAAATCTAAAGCAAAATTTTGTTTTCATGTCTTCAATAAACCTGCAAAGCTGAACATGATTAGCATCAAACCATGTTGTCAGATTCATCAATTTTAGTTGGTCGTTTAATCATCTTGCCAATGTTACAAAGGAAAGAATGGTGTTGAACTATTTCATTCAGAACATGAGAGCAATAAATGTTGGCATACTCATAGTTCATCATGCTCGGAGTATAACTGGTAGTTTTACAACTAGTAGTTTGGGATATCTTACCCTGATTTCTGCTCTTTGTGAACAATCACGAGTAGAGTCCCATAGAAATGAATAAAGATTACAACCACAAAATCCTATTGGGAAGCATATGATTCAAAGAGTTGAATCATTTGTTGAATCTAGGTTGGAAGAAGCAATAGACCCTCTACATTAGCTGCAAAGCATTATGGACCAACTCATGATTCAACAATTAGATATTGCAAATATTCAAAATAAGATTGGAGAGATGGAAGTAAGAAATTGTTATAATGATGAGTATCAGCAGAGGAGAGTTCGTCATGAAATAGCTTTTGAAGATGTTATGGTATGATATCTGAGGGGTGAGCCCAATGTGGAATTTCCTACTTGCCTCAGCTTTACTTCCTAGGCTCTTATTCATGATGAAGATGAGGAAGAAGATGAAGAAGATGATGATGAGGAAGGTGATGAAGAGTGATAATTTTATGAGTTTAGTCTCTTTGTTTTGATGTTTGTTTGTTATTTGTGATTGAGATGTGTTGTACTTTCATTTAAGATTGTTGTAGTAAAGACTTTTATTTTGTGTTGTGGTAGCAACTGTAGATTTTTACTTTTCCTGCATTTTTAGTATTTTAGTTTTTATTTTTTAGTTTTTCTATTTCTATTTTTAATTCTCAGCAAATTCTTTAGAATATATTATATCTCATTTAATTCTTTAAAGCTTGTATGTATGATTTTAAAGTTAGTGTCTGTAGTATACCAGAGCCGAGGTTCATCGAAAGAAATCCTCTACAGGTCAATTTTTATTTTCATGCATTTACTTTTTTCTTTCACCTACTAAATTTTGTACTAAAATACTTATAAAATTGCTTAAAAACTTAAGTTCGTGGGGAAGAAAAATTTCTTTTGAAAAGAAGTAAATTAAATTTTATTTATTCTCAATTAACTATATTTTTAAAATTAATTTAACATCACCTGGAATATTGAGATTAAAATTTAAATGACTATACTTATGTTTATAAATATTATGGTAAATTTAGGTATAAATTTATAAAAAATGATGGTCAATTCTAAAGTTAAAGATATTTGGTATGATAGGACAAGAATATGTTTTTCTATTTAAAGTAAAAGAAATTGTATTTTTAAAATTTTAAGAATTTTAGAGTTTCAGGTAAGAAGAAAAGAATGAGAATTTATGAAAAATCATAAACTGATATGAATTTATTAAGTGAAGAAAGGAAAGGAGTTTTAACTTTAGGAAGAGGATAGCGAAGTTCAAAACTATTAAAGGCTATCCAGATATAGTAATCCTTACTTTAAAAAGAAAAGAAAAAGAAAGGTTTGAAAATATCCTAAAATAAAAAATAAAAAAAAAAGAAAAAGAAAAGGAAGGCAAAGAAAAGAAAAATAAAGTGAGGAGAAGCTTAAGGAAATGTCTAATAAAAAATTGGCTTCACTTGAATCAATTTAAGAAAAGAGGTTTATTACATTTTCTAAACTTATATTGGAGTATTACTAGTAAAGTTTTCATGAAGTTCTTTTTCATATGAATGTTCTAAATATCCTTAATATGGCAAATCACAATTCTTCTTAAAATGAATAGAAATTTAGAAATTTTAAATTTGATGACTAAGTATTCTTAGACTTAGAATTTAAGTCTAAGTTATTAAAGGTTTTTATTTTAAAATTTTGTTTTTCTATTTATTAAATTAAAGTGTAGAAGTTATGAGTTGATATCTATCCTATGTCATATGCTCTTATGTAATAAAGTGGCACTTGAGGACAAGTAAAATTTAAGTTTGGGGGATTTTGATACACCAAAATAGTATGTTCTTTGAAGTATATATTTTATGCCTTTTTTATGATATTGCACTATAAAGAAGGGTTTTTTTTGTGTTTTTGTTGCAGGTATATGATTTTTAGGCATTTTGAGCAAAAGTAGCAAAAAGGATGAATTTTGGAGCCAAAACAACAAAGTTTTTGATTGTAGCGCATGAAGCATCATATTAGCATCAGATGTGCCGAATTGGCGCCAGACGCACCGGATTGGCACTATATGCGCAGAATCAAGTTGTTGTACAATGTTTTAATTTCGTAGTTGTGATGATTCAAACTTTGAACTTCATTTACTTTTTGATATGACAAATTAAATTATTTTTAAAAGTTGTTTTGAAACATACGATTGGCGAAGGATATGCTTTCCACAACAAATTAAAAGCCACATTCAATTTCATGGATTAGAATGTAGTCTATGGGGTTGTGTGCAAATGTATTGGGATATATTCATTCATGGTCATAGAATTGGAGATTTTAGGGTGACAGATTAAAATCCCCAATTTTGTCCAAATATTTAGAAACTAAAGCAAGATGTTAGCCCTCAAGCTACGTGAATGTGAGAACTTAAGAGTAGCATCCAATATATTCCCAGCCTAACCGTAGATTAAGGGACTAAACACTGAATTATCCAATGTTCTTTATTGCTTGTAAAGAGGTTATAGAATATAATTGCTCCTATTTGACACATTATAATTTTCTTCAATTTGATAATTCATTGACTATAATCTCATTGTAAGGGAAGGATGCTTTCTTAAATTTGAACTCTTTGTCACAAGCTTAGTTTAGGTTTTAGTAAATTTAACTTTGAAGTTTAGTGATTAGTGTAGTAAACTTAGTTTCTTTAGTAACAGTACACAAACTTGGATTTGTTTTCTTGCATGAATTTTTATAGTTTAAATATTGTGCTTTTTTGTGATTTTCCAAACAAATTCTTACCTCCTTGTGGGATCGATACTCAAGGCTCCATTAAAGCCATTTGTTACTTGAGTGATACGTGTACGTGCGTTTGCAACCTAGTGACGATTTAAAATTGAAAGTACACATTAATTCACTAGAAATAGTAGCTTTAGATATTTTTTAAAAAAGAAAACTTATTGTAACGAAGTAAATTTTGTTGTGGTTAATTTTCATATTTTTTATTATAGTTGCCTTGTGTGTTGTGGTGTTGAAAAAGATTTATAACTAATAATAAAAAACTTGCATCAAGCTTTTAGCATTGTTGCTAGGGAGGCTACAATAAATTACTTAAAAGACTTTATTTGAACTATTAATTTTATTCTAAAAATAACAAAATATATATAAAAAAAAACAATAAAATTATTTTTGTTCCTGTGTAATTAATTATTTTTATGATTGTTGCTTGTATTTGTGTATGCAAAAATTAGGACCAGATGGATTAGTACCTTGCGATTTGGAATTAAAACAAATCATAAGAAAAAATTGAAAACAAAAGTAACTTAACAAAATGGCATACAATTTTAAAAATTAATGTATGGAAAATGAACATTAAACAGAGACCATTAAGAGACTATGTTAATCCTACAGTAGATGAGATTCACTTAACTATACAAATTCCTGTTGTAGTTGTAATTCATTTTAGTTTATACCTATTATTATCCAAATGGTACAAAAAAATTAGCTTGGGGGGAACCATCTGAAGATTCAAATTTACATCTTACATGTTTTTTGGAATTATGTGTTACATTTAAATATGACTGAGTGTCAAATGACGTCGCCAAACTTAGACATTTTCCTTTTTCATTAAGGTAAAAAGCTAAGATGTGGTTAAACTCTTTAACTCTTGTATTAGTTTGAACTTGGATAGAATTATCTTAAAAAAGTTTGGCTAAATATTTTACACCATCAATAACGTTGATGCTTAGAAATGATATTACATCTTTTTCTCAGGTTGAAGGGAAATTAATTTATGAAACTTAGAACAATTTAAAGATCTCCTTAGAAAGTTTCCACACTATGTTTTACCAGATTGGTTAATAATTCAAAAATTTTATAATGAATTAGTGAGATCTCTTAGATCTATTATTGATGCTGCTATTGGTGGATCAATAATGTCAAAACCATTCGATGAAGCATATTCATTAATTGAAGAGATTGCTACTAACAATTTTCAATGGCCCTCTGAAAAGGTAAATCCGAAAAGAGTAGTCAATGTTCATGACTCTAACACCATTTCTATTTTGGCTTCTCAAATAGCTACAATATCAAGGAAGTTGGATCAATTTGGAATGAATATATCTTAAACACCAGATGTGGTTAAGGAAAATTCATTCAAAACAAATGATAGATTATAAATAATCATATGAAACTTTGAATGCAATAATTAATCGACCTAATATTTCTTATTCTAATTATTAAAATCCTAGTGGGAAAAATCACCCTAATTTAAGTTGGAATAATAATAACTCTAATGGTTTAATACCACAATGGGGAATAATCAAGCAATCCTATTGGGAAATGTAAATAAATCAAGGAAATAATAATTATAAACTTTATTATCCTCCCAATTTTAGCAAAAATTCACAATTTAATGAAAAGAAATTATCTATGGAAGAATTTGTATTACAAATGGGTAATCAATTACAATGTCACGAAACGACAACTAGAAACATTGAGAATCAATTGAGATATATTGCCACTGAACTTAGCAGTAGGCCTCATGGAACTTTTCCTAGTAATGTTGAGATTAATCCTAAAGACTAGAATAAAGAAAAAAATTCAAGCCATACAATTAAGAAGTGGAAGAATAGTGGAAATAAAAGCTCAAAAAGAGATTAGAGCTGAGAATTAAGGGGTGTAAATTGTAAAATCTGTAGAAGATATTCATCATAATTTTGAACATCCTATTAAACTGATGAAAATTAGTGTACAAAAAACCACCACCTCCATTTCCTCAAAGATTGAGACCTCAAAAATTGGATAAAAAATTCTCAAAATTTTTTGAAATATTTAAGAAACTAACTATAAACATTCTATTTGCTGAAGCCTTTGAACAAATAAAGAGTTATGTAAAGTTTACGAAGGATATACTTAATAGAAAAAGTAATTTTATAGATAAGGAGACAGTTGCACTTAGTGAAGAGTGCAGTGCTATAATTTAGAAAAAGCTTCCTGAAAAACTTAAAGATCATAGTAGTTTTACTATTCCTTGTGTTATAAGCAAAAGATTTTTTGGAAGAGTTTTATGTGATTTGGGAGCTAGTATTAATCTTATGCCTTTATCTATTTTTAGATGGATTGAATTATGAGGGAATTATCCTACTACAAAAACCCTTCATTTAGTTGATTGATCGATCACCTATCCTAATGGAGTTGTAGAAGATTTATTGGAGAAGGTTGATAAATTTATCTTTCATGTGGATTTTATTGTGTAGACATGAAGGAAGATAAAGAAATTCCAATCATTTAAGGGAAACCTTTTTTTGTAATTTGAAGAGCTATGATAGATGTTCAAAAGGCGAGTTAGCCATGAGAGTAAATGATCAAGAAGTTACATTTAATATATCAAAATCCATGAAATACCCAACAAAAGGAAAAGATAATGAATGCTTCACAATGGAAGTTTGTGATTATTTGAGTAACGATCATTATATGAAAAGTTTTGAAGAGAAATTTGAATAAGAAGATTTGAAACATGTAGATGAGGATAAAATGTAAGATAAATTCAACAAAATCTGTAATGAAGATATAGACTATGTTCAATAAAGATTTGAATTATTATACACTAGAGAAATTAATAAAAAAAATTTTCCATCAATTGAAGCTCCTTTTGAACTTGATATGAAAGTACTCCCTGTACATTTAAATTATTTTTTAGAAGATTTATCTACATTACCTATTATAGTATCCTTAGAGTTAACTGAATAACAAGAACAGAAATTAATAGACATTTTGTGAAAATATAAGAAAGCATTTGGATGGACATTAGCTGATATAAAAGAAATCAATCCTTTGATTTGTTTGTATAGAATTTTATTAGAAGATCATCATGAATTGAAAGTGGATCCTAAAAGGAGATGAAACCCTATAATAAAATAAGTGGTTAAGAAAGAAATTTTGAAATGGTTAGATGCCAAAATTATATATCCTATCTTAGGCAGTGCTTGGGTAAGTCCAAGTCACTGCTTCCTAAAGAAAGGGGGTGTGACTGTTGTTGTCAATGAAAAAGAAGAATTAATATCAACACAACAAGTCGCTGGTTGGCGAACATGTATTGAATATATAAAATTAAATTCTGCCACTAGAAAAGATAACATTCTTTTATCTTTTATGGACCAAATGTTAGATACACTAGCAAAGCACTAATCAATATGCTTTTTAGATGGACATACTGGTTATCTTCAAATTATTATTGCTCATGAGGATCAAGAAATGACAACATTTTCAAGTCCTGATGGTACTTTTTCTTTTAGACGAATGACCTTTGGTTTATGCAATGCACCTGCAGCATTTCAAAGATGTATAATGTCTATATTTTGCCATTTAATTAAAAAAGGAATAGATGTTTTTATGAACGACTTTTAAGTGTTCAGAATTTCATTTGAATCATGTTTAAATCATTTATAAAAAATTTTAGGATAATGCAAAAAGACAAACTTTGTATTAAATTGGGAGAAATGCCAATTTACGATTGCAAGAGTAATTTAATTGGACATAAATTTTTTAAAAATGGTTTGGAAGGAGATTCGACAAAAATTCAAGTTATAACTAAACTACCTCCTACCACAGTGAGAGGGGTTAGACGTTTTTTTAGAACATGCTAGTTTCTATAAGAGATATATTAAAGTTTTTTTAAAAAATTACTAAGACTATGCCAATTATTATAGAAAGATGCAAAGTTTTATTTCAATCAAAACTTCATTAATGCCTTTGAATTATTAAAGACAAATTAATCACTACTCCTATAATAGTTTCACTTAATTGGGAGAAATCATTTGTGTTAATGTGTGATGCTAGTGACTATGCAATTGAGGCTATATTTAGGCAAAGATATAACAAAACTTTTAAAATTATACATTATGCAAATAGAACTCTGAATAAAGCTCAAATTAATTATACCAATATTGAAAAAAATTTATTAGCAATTGTGTATGCTTTGATAAGTTTAGATTGTATCTCATTAGAACTAAATGTATTGTACATACTAGTCATTCTACTATAAGATATTTAATGCAAAAGAAGAATGTGAAACCAAGATTATATAGATGGATCCTTCTGATGCAAGAATTTGATTTTGTGGTAGTCGATAGGAAGTGATCTGATAATCAAATAACATATCATTTATCTAGGTTGTAATAGGAAAACTCATTTAATTATGAAAGTGAAATTAACAAAAAATTTCTTGATGAACATATGTACACTATTAATGAATGGCGTGTGCCAGGGTATGCGGATATAATGAATTATATTGTTATTCATCTTTTATCCTTTGGATCGACAACACAATAACAGAAAAAAGTATTCATGATGCAAAATTTTACTTTTGGAATGACCTATATTTATATAACCAATTTAAAGATCAGTTTATTCAAAGATGTGTACCATATGAAGAAATTAATAAAGATATTTCAAAAATGTCATCATTCAAAATTTTGGGGACATTTTGGAATTGGTAGAACAACATACAAAATTTTACAATCTAGATTTTATTTGCTAACTCTATTTAGGAATGTTATTACATATCTAAAAATAAGTGATCGATGTCAGCGAGTAGGAAATATTTCAAAAAAGAATGAAATTCCCCAAATATTTACATTGGAAGTTGAAATATTTGATGAATGGGGATAGGATTTTATGGGACCATTTGTCCATTCTTTTGGAAATTTATATATATTACTTGTGGTAGACAATGTTTCCAAATAAATCAAAGCAATTGATTTACCTCCATGTGATGCTCAGAGTGTTTCAAAATTTTTAATGAAAACTATTTTTATAAGATATGAAATGCCTAGAGTTAACAATACAGATGGGGGATCTAATTTTAGGAATAAAAGAATTAAAAAATTGGTTGGATAATATGATATAGAACATAAGATATCCACTACTTATCATCTTCAAACTTATAGTCTAACAAAATTATATAACTATGAAATTAAAAGAGTCTTGGAAAAAATAAAAAATCATAATAAAATTGATTGGTCTGCTAGATTAGATACTGCATTATAGGTTTACAAAACAACTTATAAAACTTCTATATGAATGTCTCCTTACAAACTTATTTTTGGAAAGGCTTGTCACATACTAGTAAAAATTGAGCATAAAGCTTATTGGGCTATTAAAAAAATTAACTTTAATTTGAAAGATGCTAGTGAGGAAAGGTTATTGCGACTGAATGAGCTGGAAGAAATCAAAAGCGAATCTTATGATAATGCTAAAATTTACAAGGTAAAAATAAAAATTTAGCATGATTGGAAGATAATAAGAAAGTAATTTGAACCCAAATAAGAAGTTTTCTTATATAACACAAGATGGAAATTATTTTCCAGAAAACTTAAATCCAGGTTGTTAGGGCCATTTACTATTAATAAAGTCTAATCATAAGGAGTTAAGGATATTGAAGTTAACAAAACCAAAAAGTATTTAAAGTTAATGGGCAACGTTTAAAACCTTATTTTAATGGAAGCAAACAAATTTTTACAGAGGTTTTAATGTTGGATCACCCATAATAAAAACTGAGAACGTCGGGCTGACAACTTTAAACCAAACACTTTATGGAAGGCAATCCATAATTATGTGTGTGTGAATTCTATGTAGTTTGGATGACTTGAATGTTAAGAGAATGTATAAAAATGTTTTAAATATTCAATTTTATGAAAGGCATTATAGTTATTTTGGATCTAAGGTGAAACGGTGCAAAATGTGTCTAGGTGCTTAAACTGGTGCCTAAGCACCTATTTTACTATATGTTGTCGCCTATGCACTAGAATCTGGCGCCTAATTGCCAATTTCCAAAATGCCCAACACCTAAGCGCTAGAATCCAGTGCCTAGGCGCTGCCATTCAAAAAATTGCCTTAGAACCTTCTATTGGTTGTTATCAACAAAATTTTCTCTCTTTAACTCCCAAAACATGCCATTTGGAGTCATATTAAATTAGTATAGAGGGAGAGGATCCACCAAATCTTGTTCCTATGGCCTCCAACTCTAAGAAAAATTCAAAGTATGAGATTTTCAACCGGATAAAGTTCATTAATTTCGATGCGCAGAGATTGCATGACAAGGTCCTTATGAAGAAGTGGTTGATCCAGGAAAGGGGTTTTGTGAATTAAGGATTCAATACTTCAGATAATTTTGTGGAAGAAACTAATGTGAAAAGGCAATGGGAAGTGTTATGCTACACCACTGCGACCATAGTAATTCCTGCTATGATGGATTTGCAAATCTTGATGGGATGAATTAAGTAGTTGTCTATTTTGAAGTAGGTTGGTACCTTTTACTCCTTCAAGATTAATGACTTTTTTATAATTGGGAGTGTTCCAATTCGTGATAATGCTAATTTTTCCACTACAAAAGACAATATGGACAAATTTTTTAGGTTCTTAACGGATGAAGATGGAACATGGCAGATAAGAGATTACGATAATGTAAGTTTTCCTTCTTAAATGTTAAATTTCACATCATGTTTTTTAGCATTATTTTATTTCTGTCAACTCCTTCCAACAAATCAATTCAGAAAAGTTACTAAGGAGAGAGCTACTTTAAATTTCTACATTCAATAAATCAAGAAAATATACTTCGGTGCCCTTGTCTATTGGACTGCCCATAATTCTTCTAAAGGTGGCACTACTGGAGGTTTAGGCTACCCAGTTTTGATTTTTACTCTATGTGATCAATCTGGAGTAGGGTATGATATATCTGAAGAACTGATAAAACAACATAAACCTATCAGTAAGTCTAGTGTTCATACATATGAGTTGCACGTTGGACAGAAAGCTAGAGGTAAAAGTAGTGATATACCTTCTACTTCAACTTTTGTACCTTCTACCCCCTTACACTACTTCTTCAGAGAATGTTACGGAGTAGTTACTTATTTAGCAGGATGATATTTTGACACTTAGGAATCAGATTAGAACCATGGAGACAAGAAATTATTGTAATGATGAATACATGCAAAGGAAGCCAGATTATGAGATTGCTTATAGTGAGGCCATGACAATGCATTTGAGGGGCGATCATAATGTAGATTTCCCTACTTGCCCCCGTTTTACACCCTATGAGCCTGAGATAAAATTTGAAGAAGAAGATGAAGATGATGAGGAGGAGTATATTTTAATGCTTATTTTTTGTAGTTTGATTTTATTTTCATGTCGTTGTTTGTAGTGAAATTTATTTTTGAATTATATGTATTGTAAACTGTTGCTGAACTATTTACGTTTAGATGTAAATTGTTTCTTTATTTTTATTTTCAGTGTTATTTATTTTTACAATTTGTTGCTTACATTTAGAACTCTTCTCTACTTAGTAATTCTTTTTTATATATCTTTTTTTAAATAAGGTTTTATGCCCTGTTCTTTTTAGTTTGGCACGTACAAAGTTTCAAGTTCAAAGCCCTCTATAGGTTAGTTTTATTTAAATGCATTTTAAGTTTTCTTTCTAACTTATTTTTGTATTAAATGCCTTATGTATTTAAAATTTAAGGTAAGAGGGAGAAAATTTTTCTTAAAAGAAACTAAACTTTATTTGTCCTCAATAAGTTATACTTTTAAAATTATTTTTAATAGAACATTTTGTGTTAGAGGTAAACTTATAGATAACTATATTTTTTATTTTATAAATATGAATGTAGACTTAAGTAAAAATCTTTAATTATGAAGGTTAGTTTTAAAAGTTTAGATATTTGATATAATAGTATAAGGTTATGTGTGTACTATTTAAAGTGAAGGAAATTGTATTTTTTGAAATATTAAGAGAGTCTTAGAGTTATATAAAAAGAAAGGATTGAGACTTTATGAAAAATCTTTTTCAAAGCTAATATGCATTTATAAGTAAGATATGTATGAGGTTTTTAAATTTAAGAAGAGGATTGTGAAGTTAAAAATCATTAAAGACTATCTAGATAAAGTAATCCTCACATAAAAAAGAAAAAAGAAGGGTGAGGGATAAAAAATGATCCTCAAACAAAAATAAAAGGAAAACAAAAGAGAAAAAAAAGAAAAAGAGAAAAAGAAAAGCAAAATGAAAAAAATATGTGTTAGGAGAAGCTTTAGGAGATGCGTAATAAAAAATTGTCTTCACTTGAATCAACTTAAGGAAAGAGACTTAAATACATTTCTAAACTTATATTAAAGTATTAGCATCTGTACTGTTCTCATGAAGTTATTTTTTATATAGTTCTTCTAAGCATTTTTTAATATGATGAATTATAATTAGTCATGAAAAGAATACGAAACAAAAACTATCAGACTTAAGTACTAATTATTCTTATATTTTTATTTTTAACTTAAGTTATTAAAAATTTTTCTAAAGTCTTCGTATTGTCTTCATAAACCAAAAACTATAGAAGTTTTTAAGTGATACTCAGTACCTTAAGTCATATTTTTTTTGTAGTAAAAGAGATACTTGAAGAGAAGTAACAATTAAGTTTGAGGGATTTTGATACATCAAAAATATATTCAATTTTTCATATGTATTTAAGGCTTATTTTTTTGTGATATTACACTTTAAAGAAAGGTATTTTCATGTTTAATTGCAGGTATACTGAGTCTAGGAAGTTGGAGCTTAAATGATGCAAAAAGCATGAAATTTGGATTCAAAAGTGGCATTTTCCAAAAATTGAACTCACGCCTAGGCTCTAGAACTGGAGCCTAAGCACCAAATTATTGAAAAGACAGTGCCTAGGTGCAATATTTTGGTGCCCAGGCACTAGGACAGTTATTTTCACAATTGCGTTGAATTTGGACAAATTTTGCAATGGTGCCTATGGAGACTCTTGGGAAATTAATCCTAACATTATAAAATATTATTTTTATGTTAGAATGAGGGGGTTGGTGTCAGTCTTTAGAGAGTGTTAATGAGTGGGGCATGAGTTCTAAGTTGGTGGAGACTGTGCAAGTGTCTCTAAGATTTGCAAGAGCAGTGCGAAAGTGAGAGATTTCTTCTTCCTTACACTTTTAAGAGAGATTTGAGTGTTATTATAAAGAGAGAAAGAGATTCAAAGGAACTTCAAAGGATTTGCTTGGGAAAGATATCAAGTTAAGTTGCTTTACTTTTGTTTCAGGTTTTGTAAACATGTTTTTATATATATAATCCATGTTTTCTTGTATCTTCCTCATAAATTTTGAGTAGATTTCTTTGTCTATATCCCTAAAAGCAGAAAGGGACATGTGAAGAATCAAGTTGTTTTACAATGTCTTAATTTCATAATTATGATGATTCAAACTTCACTTAGTTTTTGATGTGCCTATTTGAATTATTAAAATTTGTTGTGGAAAATACAATACGAGAGTGTTATGCTTTCTACAACAAAGTAAGAGTCACATTCAGTATCATGGATTAGAAAGTAGTCCATGTGGTTGAGTGCAAATGAATAGGAAAATATTGATTGATGGGAGTCTAATTGAAGATTTTTGGGTGACAAACTAAAATCCCCAATGTAGTCTAGGTGCTTCGAAACAAAAGTGAGATGTTAGCTGATCCCGTACCTAATGCTTATGAACAGGATAACAGTAGTTTTGATGGTATTTTTCACTAATATTTCCTTATTTTGCAACAAAACAAAAAACTTGATCCTGAAGAAAAATAAGAATTTAACTTTTTAATTTATATATAAATTTATTAGGATACTATGCAAGTATATGTATCGTTATCAAGTAATATAGGACTTTTTGATTAAGCCCTGAATATCGAACCCACAGGGAAGATTACACAATATGAAATTTTTAGAAAGTTTTTCTATTTTTAAAAAGATAATTAATTAAACTAAAAATGATTTCTATAGGAATTTAAATTTTAAATTTTTTTGGTATTTTTGATATTTTAATGAAACAATAACTTAAAAAGATAGTTAAAGTTTTTGTAGAAGAAAAGTACTAAATATGAAAATATCTTTCTTCTTATCATGAATCAGTAAAAAGTATAGGAATTCTGTTGTGGAAGTACGCAACTTGTGTTGTGTCAAAGAGGAGCAATAATATTCCTTACCCTTACTAGAGATGTTATAAAGAACATTGGCTAATTTAAAGTTTGAATAGTTCTAAAGACCAGCTAGGCATGGAAGATACTAGCTCTCACACTAGAGTTCCCTCGATTCCCTCCACCTGGGCGCTAACATTCTCATATCAGAACCTAAAATAATAAACCAATTTGGGGGCTTTAACCTGTCACTTTAAAGTCCTCTAACTCTGCACCCATCAATGAATATTTCCCTATTTATTTACACTCAATCATATGAACTACATTCCCATTCATACAACCTCATGTGTTTCTTTCCAATTGTTGACTGAGAAATTACCATCCCGGTTCTCACATGTTCTCACAACAAATTTTAACATCTCGATTGGCCAAATGAAGAAGTAAATGAGGTGGATTTAAATCATCACAACTTCTTCTAACATTAAAGATCAATACTCTCCACAACTTCCATCCAAAACTTAATTACTTATCGATTTAAGAAGAAATATAAAGAAAACTACTCAGAATTCATGGAGAAAACAAAACCAAACTTTAGTTTAAAAGAAGAAATCATTGTCAAACAAACAACAAGTCTCGATTAAAACCAAAAGTGTCTAAAACCAAGCAATAAAAACTTATCTCAAGTCCTCCACCAAACTCTTGAAGTTCCTTTGAATCTCTTCTCTTTAAAACTCTTAAAACAAAATAATGAAAAGGATAAATAAATAAAAAGTACTTCCTGAAAATCTCTCTAAACTAACTCCCTAGAGACTAACTTTCAAAACTTGCCAATATTTTCAGGACTCCAACTTTTTCGGACTTTTTCAGGACTCTTTTCTAAGTCCTCTCTTCTTTCTATTATAGTATTCCAAGAGGTGCCTTTGGATCTCTTCAAAATGTGTCTTGATTTGATGTATTTGCCCAAGAGACGCATCCTTTCATGATCTGTCCATGGTGGTTACAACCACCTATTAAGCCAATTGACGCCTCAAAAACCTCTTAGAAATTTGTTAAAACTGATTTTACTCGTCTAGTAATTGCCACTTGCGCTTAAGCATGGGGTCTTGGTAATTAGGCGCAACCTTCTCTGTTTAACCGGCGTTTAAGTGCCGGATCTGACGCTTAAACGCCAAAACTCTTTTGCACAAATTTTCACCTTTTTGCTCCAAATTTGATCCTTTTACACTCTTCTAAGCATTTTTTTTCCATTTTTACTTGTATCTGCAATAAAAACACAAAAATACCTTTCATTAAAGCGCAATTTGTCAAAAATAGTTATAAAAATGTGTCTAAAAATATTATATATTTTAGGTGTATCAAAATCCCTCAAACTTAAAATGTTACTTATCCTCAACTGATACTTCAATCTTTAAAAACCAAATATGTATGATATGTATATGAGTTTCTTAAGGAGTTACTAAAATTTAGATTTAGAAATATAGTAGTACAATTTAGAAAAAATAATTAGTAAATGAGACTAACATAAAGTTTGAAAATTTTTAATGTTAAGAACTATGAAAATATGAGTTCTTATCTAATTCAAAAATTTTGTAAGTTCTCTAAATTTCGATTTTAGTTCTTTTATTTTCTCTACTAAAAAATTTTTATTAAAAATAATTTTGCTTACTATATTATATTTATAAGCTTAAGATTTTATCAAGTCTTATACTTTAAAAAGATCAAATGTAGAACCAATTTTTGATTAGGCACTAATCCTCAAGCTTCTCTTCCCTTACATTTCTTTACTTTTTGTTTTCTTTTCTTTTTATTTTCTTTTCTTTTTCTTTTCTTTTTCTTTTTCTTTTTCTTTTTCAGGCAAGGATTACTATATCTGGATAGGCTTTTAATGATTTTGAATTCCACTTCTCCTTTCCTGAAGTAAAGTTTTGATATAAAACTTTTACTTATAAATATAATAATAGTTCTGAAAAACATTTTAATAAAAGAAATTTAAGTATTAAAAATAAAAGTCTAAATTGTCTAAATTTTTCAAAAATACAATTTTTCTTACAAAAGATAGTCATTTATATTAATCATTTTCTATACTAAAAATTTTTAACTTAATGTTTTTCTTCTTTTATTAAAATTTTAACTAAATTTTTTTACTCATTTTTAAAATCAAATTTTACTTCCCTAATATAACTTCATATACATAATCAATTTTTCTTTTAAAATAAATTCATTTTGTAGTTCATTTGAGAACAAATAAAATTCAATTTTTGAAAATATTTTTTATCCCCCCAAACTTAAATTTTTAACAGATTAAATAGTTTAACATTAAATATATATAAGCAAAAATGAAAATTAAAAAATAACATGCTAACAGGAATTTTAAAGCCTAATTATACAAGTATAAAATTAAAGATAAGAATAAAATTAATTTTTTTGATCAAATTTTCTATATTTTATTTTAGTTTTACATGTAGAGATTCAATAAACTTCTAAAAAGTGAGTATAAATATAAAAGCAAACATACACACTACAGACATCACAATCTTAAGATAAAGACAAACTTACAAACATGATAAAAAAAGGGTTAGTAGTTTATGAATTTCAAGTTTAAAATCTAAGCTAGCAAGATTTTGTAATTTATAACAGATATGAAATTAAGTTAAGTTCTAAACTAACTAAATCACAGTACTAAAAACAAAACGACAGTTACTACGCTAAAAATTTAAAAACAAAATACTATCTAACGCAAAAATCACAACAACAATAAAACATAAAAATTCAAAACACAACATAAAACATAGTCCAAAACAACACACAGATGCAAATGTAGGAGGCTCATACCACATAGTTCATATCATGTTACAATCATAAAATGAATCTCTCAGCTCTACTCTTCATCCTCAGAATTGTACCATTTTTCTACAGGCTCATAATCAGGATATCGAGGATATGGAGGAAATTACACTCCTGGTTCACCTCTAATCATGCTCTTCAAAGATGAGTGGAATTTCTCTTCATAATCACTTTCCCTTCTATTATAACTATTAGTATGATCTGTAAAACACTCTAAATTTTGTACCTTATCAGTTGCAAAATTTAATATTATCCATCATCTTTTGCAATAACTCATCCTGAGTCTTAGTAGAATCACCTTTAGATGTAGAAGCACGTGAAGTAGATGGTCTAGATGAAGATGCAGTAAAGGTAGATGCAGCAGACGTCCTTAATCACTTTTCTTGGAAAGTCATCCTCTCCAACCAAAAATTGAATGCTCATAATAAGTCGTCACATTCACTTTTGTGATGGGCTTTAGAGGCAATAGAACTTCCTCCCAACTATCATATTTTACTCCAGCCTGCTCGCATAAAGAAAATATCAAGGAAGCAAATCCCATACATGCAGTAGTAGTAGCAGCAGCTGAACTGATGATAGTGTGGTAGATCAAAGCCCCTATGTTGATGGGCTTTCCCTCCTAAATACAATAATTCAACGTTGTTCTCTCTCTGGTCACTTCGCTGTGATAATTGGTCGGAAGCAGATGAGCAGAAATGAAATAGTGTCAGGTCTTTGAAGGTGCAGATAACTTTGAAGTTGGGAAATTTACTCTCCTCTCATTGGTAAGCTTCCAAAGTCCTCTCCCAAAAGTCAAGTATGAAATAATCTTGTCTAAATCCACTTCCGTAGGACTATTATTTGCATAAGAACACAAAGGCTTCGGTGGTAAATGGTAAAACAAGTTGATTACCTCTGGAGTAGAAGGTACCAACTTCCCTCTAACCATTACTCGATCGTCCTCAGGCTCTGGGAGATTCGCATAAAACTCCCTTACAACTGAAATTACAGCGACAACAGAGAAACAATAGAATTGTTCCCACTTTCTGCAGACTATCAGGTCTTCCACTTCTTCAGCTGAACTCTTAAAACATCGCTCCTGAATCAATTTTCATTACTGTAGAGCATCGCTATATCGATCCTGAGCTTTTGAACTAACAAATTTGCTCGAAACAAATGGGCTCTTTCCTCTGCTCTTTTTAATTCTTGGTGTCATTCTATAAATTTGATATATTCTAAAAATAACTTTAAAAATCAAGTTTAAATCACTAAACTAAAATTCCAAAAGCACTAACTAAACTTCCCAAGCAATTTCCATAGATTTTTCTTCACTTTTGACCATGAATAGTAAATTTTTGAAATCTTCCAATTGTGCTTAAAATATATGGTGAAATTCCAAAATTTTTGCATAGAAGTAAAGCTCTTACCTCAAGGAACCTGGATCTAGGAAATCTCACTTTATTCTACCAAAAAATCTCCAAATTTCACTTGCCCTAGCCCTTAAAATCACGAACTCGAGTTGGGGAAGATGATAGAAGGCGTTAAAAATGGCATTTTCAAGCCAAAAATTTAATTTTAACCGTTCGTGAATCAATTTTTGTAAACCGGCGCTTAAGCGCGGGTGAGTGGCACTTTGGCACCTGCCTCTCGGGTTGGCTCTGGCTTAAGCACGAGATGTGGCGCTTAAGTGCCAGTGCACAATTTTCAAAATTTTTAAATTTAAGTAAAATGCACTATTAGCCTAAGTAAACCACCTCTAAATGGTCTCATAACACTTAAATGACAATTTTTTACTTCCTATAACTCCCTTCTCTCTCAAAATTCTCCATAAAAATTAATTCAATTCGAGGAAAATTTCCAGATAAAAATAAAACTTATACTAATTCACAAACAAGTACAGATACATTTAACACTTAGTTCTCTCTCGAAATAATCTTGGATGAAAAAATTTTAATAAGTACAAAACACTTAACACACATTTACAATTAAACAAATAAGTGACACAAACACTTAACACAAGACATAAACACTAACACACTTAAAAACATGACTCCAAACACACAATTCCTAACACTTAACTTACCACTCTTCATTAGAAGGAACGAATTCTTGTCTCTCACTAGTCTATCTATGAATATAGAGTTGATAAAACAGACGATGGTGACGAGCTCTAATACTATCATCTTCGATCCACCTTTTCTTAAGTAACATCACCTTATCTACTTTTTCTACATAACTAGTATGGTTGAATTGCATCTTAAGTTGCCACCCAATATGTTCTATTAGAGCATGCAATTTAAGCACCTTCGTCTCTAATATAGATATAGTATTCTCCATCTGGTTGATCTTCTCCGATATCACTTCAATAATAATGACTAAGAAACCATTATACATCTCCTGTGCACTTTGACTAATGAACTTCTTCCTCATGGCTTCTTCCTTCGTCTTCAAATCCATCTCCCATGAAGATATTTTCTCTAAATCTCTATTTTTTATAGACTTTTAGGGTTAAAAATAATCCGGCATGAAATTCCTTCTCAAAACCCTTCTATTTATAGGCCTACTTCCCCCTCATAACTTCTAGACACAAGAAGACATTGCCGAGACACGTTTATTCCAACTAAATTGCAGTTACACCTTCTAGAAATTGAAATTTGCACATGTGATTAAATTGTCACGCTTAAGCGCCAGTGCACATTTTTGCACCAGCCAACTTAACTCCAAAATCTCATTCTAGCATGCCTAGGTCACTAAATAAAGTCTAAAAATCATTACTAGCACATAATAAACTCAAAAATACTACTCTATATTTCTTAATCAGACTCAAAATAACAATCAAAGAAAAAATACACTGATAATTATGGGTTTCCTCCCACAAAGCGCTTGGTTTTATATCGTCAGGCCGACGTAACCAGTGCTTATTATTGTTGACCCAACATCATTCCATCATTATATTTTTGTTGATCCCCTCTATAATAAGGTTTCAGCCTGTCCACTCACCTTAAAATTTTTTTCATAATTAGGATATTTAATATCCACAGCTCCATAAGGATAAACTTTTAGCACAACAAATGGGCCCATCCACCTGGACTTAAGTTTGCTTAGAAATAATCTTATCCTTGTATTATATAGTAAAACATGTTGCTCTAGCTAAAAATTTTTAGTAAGAATCTTTCGATCATGCCATATTTTCATCTTTTCTTTATAAATCAGAGCACTCTCATAAGATTCATTCCTTATCTCTTCAAGCTCATTTAATTGTAACAATCTTTTCTTACCAGCATCTTTTAAATTATAATTGAACTCTTTCATAGCCCAATATACTTTATGCTCGCGTTCAACTGGTAAGTGACAAGTTTTCCCAAATATTAGCCTATATGGGGACATTCCTATACGAGTTCTATATGTAGTCCTATAACCCCACAAAGCATAGTCAAGTTTAACTGACCAATCCATTTTTATTGGATTCACAGATTTTTTAATAATTCTTTTAATTTCTCGATTGGATAATTCAGCCAAAACACTTGTCTGTGGATGATAAGCAATAACAATTGTATGATTTATATGATATTTCTTTAATAACATCTTTATAATGGCATTTCTGAAATGACTTCCCCCATCAGTAATGATAACACTCAACATCCCAACTCTACAAGATATGTTCGTTTTCAAAAATTTTGCAACACTTTGAGCATCACATCGAGGTAAAGCAACAGCTTCTATCCATTTTAATACATAGTTCACTATTAAAAGAATATATAAATTTCTGAAAGATGATATGAATGTTCCCATGAAATTTAATCCCCAAACATCAAACATTTCAACTTCTAACATATAATTGAGGAGCATCTCATTTCTTATAGAAATATTGCCTACTCTTTGACATCTATCACAAGTTTTGATATAAGCATTAACATNTTAAAATGTTACTTCTCCTCATGCGACACTTCAATCTTTAAAAACTAGTTTTTGATTTTTTAAAAGTAATATTTTAATTTAAAAATAGATGAGACCAAACGATTCTCATATTTTGGATAGTTTGGATGACTAAGCCCGATACCACAAGTAATACACATATTCTTAAGAATAAACATATCACTTGTAGTAAACTTAATCACCTAAACTTAAGAATTTGTGACATCCATTTGGTCTATGAAATATTAATTTTATGAGGCCAACAAGTTCCCGTACCTAATATAAGGATTAGATAGGGTTTATTCTACTTGGGTTCTAAGTTCCCTATAGAGGCAAGCCCTAAATTTAGTTACATCTTAAATGACNCCATATTTCTTAATCAGACTCAAAATAACAATCAAAGAAAAAATACACTGATAATTATGGGTTTCCTCCCACAAAGCGCTTGGTTTTATATCGTCAGGCCGACGTAACCAGTGCTTATTATTGTTGACCCAACATCATTCCATCATTATATTTTTGTTGATCCCCTCTATAATAAGGTTTCAGCCTGTCCACTCACCTTAAAATTTTTTTCATAATTAGGATATTTAATATCCACAGCTCCATAAGGATAAACTTTTAGCACAACAAATGGGCCCATCCACCTGGACTTAAGTTTGCTTAGAAATAATCTTATCCTTGTATTATATAGTAAAACATGTTGCTCTAGCTAAAAATTTTTAGTAAGAATCTTTCGATCATGCCATATTTTCATCTTTTCTTTATAAATCAGAGCACTCTCATAAGATTCATTCCTTATCTCTTCAAGCTCATTTAATTGTAACAATCTTTTCTTACCAGCATCTTTTAAATTATAATTGAACTCTTTCATAGCCCAATATACTTTATGCTCGCGTTCAACTGGTAAGTGACAAGTTTTCCCAAATATTAGCCTATATGGGGACATTCCTATACGAGTTCTATATGTAGTCCTATAACCCCACAAAGCATAGTCAAGTTTAACTGACCAATCCATTTTTATTGGATTCACAGATTTTTTAATAATTCTTTTAATTTCTCGATTGGATAATTCAGCCAAAACACTTGTCTGTGGATGATAAGCAATAACAATTGTATGATTTATATGATATTTCTTTAATAACATCTTTATAATGGCATTTCTGAAATGACTTCCCCCATCAGTAATGATAACACTCAACATCCCAACTCTACAAGATATGTTCGTTTTCAAAAATTTTGCAACACTTTGAGCATCACATCGAGGTAAAGCAACAGCTTCTATCCATTTGGATACATAGTCCACTGTTAAAAGAATATATAAATTTCTGAAAGATGATATGAATGTTCCCATGAAATTTAATCCCCAAACATCAAACATTTCAACTTCTAACATATAATTGAGGAGCATCTCATTTCTTATAGAAATATTGCCTACTCTTTGACATCTATCACAAGTTTTGATATAAGCATTAACATCTCTAAAAATTGTAGGCTAATAAAATCCAGATTGTAGAATTTTGTATGTTATTTTATCAACAACAAAATGTCCCCCAAAATCAAAATTATGACATTTTTGGATAATTTCATCAGTTTCTTCTAATGGTACACATCTTTTAATGATCAGATCCTTTCCTTGTTTATATAAATACAGGTCATCCCAAAAATAAGTCTTAGCTTTAGAAATAAATTTCCTCATTTGTTGGTATGTCATTCTATAGGATTAAGATCATTGAAAATATAGTTCATAATTTCGGCATACCACAGAACACACCACTCATTTACAGTGAACAATTTTTCATCTGAAAAATGTTCATTAATTTCTTTTTCAAAACATGGTGGTTTTTCTAGTTCAAACCTAGACAAATGATCAGCAATTTGATTTTCAGTTTCGTTCTGATCTACTATTTCAAAATCAAATTCTTGTAAAAGAAGAATCCATCTTATAAGTCTTAGTTTAAGATCCTTTTTTTTCATTAAGCACTTAATAGCAGAATGAACTGTATGTACTATACAATGAGTTCCAATCAAATATGATCTAAATTTATCAAAGGCATATACTGTAGCAGAATGATCCGTATGCACTATACAATGAGTTCCAATCAAATATGATCTAAATTTATCAAAGGGAATGATCTGTATACACTATACAAGAGTTCCAATAAAATTAGATCTAAAGTTATTAAAGGCATATACTATTGCTGATAACTTTTTCTCAGTTGTTGTATAATTAATTTGAGTTTCATTAAGAGTTTTACTAGCATAGTAAATAACTTTGAAAATTTTATCATATCTTTCTCCTAAAATAGCTCCAATAGCATAATCACTTACATCACATATAAGTTCAAAATGTTTTTCCCAATTTGGTGAAACTATAATTTGTGCAGCGATTAATTTTTCTTTTAATAATTTAAAAGCTTTTAGGCATTCTTTATCAAAATTTGAAATTGCATCTTTCTCCAGTAAATGGCATAAAGGCTTAGAAATCTTTGAAAAGTCTTTAATATATCGCCTGTAGAATCCATTATTATCTAAAAAACTCCTAATTTCCCTTACATTTGTTGGATAAGGTTAGTTAGCGATCACTTTAATTTTAGCAGGATCTACTTCCATACCATTTTCTGATATTTGATGACCTATTACAATTCCTCCTGCTACTATAAATTGGCATTTTTCCTAGTTAAGGACTGAATTTGTTTCTCACAGCGCATAAGAACTTTAGATAAATTTTCTAAATATGAGTCAAATGAAGTTCCAAACACTAAAAAGTCATCCATAAAGACTTCAATCCCTTTTCAATTAAACCACAAAAAATTGTCATTATACATCTTTGAAATGTAGCAGGGGCATTACATAAACTAAAGAACAGGCGGGAATTGATTATAGACTTGAGGAAGAGAGGATTGAACCTCTAAGACCTATTGGACCGACCAATCCAAAGACTTATGAATCTCATATTAGATGGAGATCTGGAAGTAGGACCAAGGATATTCCTTCTATTTCAGGTACTTCTAGTACCCTTATTATCCAAGAACTTATGCAACAAATGATGATCCAATAGAGAGATATTTTGAGAATGGATCATTGAATGGAAAACATGAAGGGAAAAAATGCTCACTTTGATGATTTGATAAGACAGAAGTTTGAATATGATGTTGCTTATGATCATGCAATGGTAAAATTCATGAAGGGTGATCACTCAATTCAGTTTCCTACTCACCCTTTTTTTACTCCATATTAGCAGCAGAATTTGGATGTGGATGAAGAAGAAGAAGAAGACGATGATTGGTGATGCTTTAGTTTGATTTTTTTTAGTTTATGTTTAACTGTACTTTATTTTTTAGACTGTTTGTTTGTGGACTGTGGTACTTTATTTTTGTTATATGCTGTGTTGTGAACTATGGATTTATGAGACTGTTTTTAATATTGTTATTAGTTCTTAGTATTTTTGTGGTTTTATCCGTAGTTAACTCTTTCTCAAAAAAATTTTTATATATATTATGTGCTTTTTAATGTTGTAAGTCTTTTAGCTTTTCAAAGTTAACTTTCAAATCAAAACCTTCAACAGGTATGTCTTTTCTTTATGTATTAAATGTTTTCTTTAACCCTTAATTTTTAAGTTCTTCATTTAAAATATTTTAAAAATTTAAGTTTGTGGGGAAGAGAAATTCCTTTTAAATAAAATATATAGTAAACTTAAGTAACATGACTTTTGGTATTAGAGGGTAACTTTAGATAACTATATCTATGTTTCTAAATATACAGTAAACTTAAGTAAAATTTTTAATTAATAAAGGTTAATTTTAGAGATTAAGATTATTTCATATGATAGAATAAGACTATGTTTTTCTATTTTTACTAGAGGAATTTATATTTTTTAAGTATTAAGAATTTTATGGATTCATGTAAGAAGAAAAGCTTAAAACTTTATGAAAAATCTTTAAAGCTAATATAAAATTATAAAGTGAAGGAATGTGAAAAATTTTTAACTTTAAGAAGGGGATAATGAAGTTCAAAATCATTAAAAGATATCCAAATATAGTAATCCTTGCATGAAAAGAAAAAAGAAAAGAAAAGAAAAAAAAAGACATGAAATGAAAAGAAAAAAAATGTAAGGATAAGCTTAAGGAGATGCCTAATTAAAAATTAACTTCACTTGAATCAACTTAAAGAAGAAGGCTTGCCTACATTTTCTAAACTTATATTTTAGTATTAGCATATTTTCTAGTAAAGTTTCACGAAGCTCTTTTTCATATGGATAATCTAAGTGTCTTTAATATGAATAATTTGCAGTTTTCCTTGAAGGAATAGAGAATAAAAAATCTTTGACTTGACTACTAGATATTCTTATACCTTTAGTATTAACTGGAGTTATTTTGAATTTTACTTGAGTGATGTTATTTTATTTAGTGAACTAAGGTATGGAAATCTAGAAGTTAAGATCTTTACCATAAGTCATTTTTTTATGTAATAAAGGAGTTACTTGAGGACAAGCAACCTTTAAGTTTGGGGGATTTTAATACACCAAAAATATATGCATTTTTAGACCCATATTTTATACTCATTTTTTGTGATATTGCCCTTTAATGGAAGATATTTCTTATGTTTTATTGCATTTTGTTGATTTTGAGGATTTTAATGGAAGGTATTTTGATGTTTTCTTGTAGGTTATTGATTTTTAGGACTTAAAGCAAAACAAGGTTATTTCTATGTTTTATTATAGGTTATTGATTTTGAGGACTTGGAGAAAAAAGGAAGCAAAAATGATATAATTTGGAGCAAAAATTGAGAAGTTCAAAATTTGTTCGGCACCGATGGTGCCATTTGACAGAAACTTGGGATTTAATTATGGGCCTTTGGGGCCAAGATGGGCATCGACGACACCAGTGTTAGCGGAAGCCCCATTTCTAGAAGATTTGACAAATTTGGACACTTTTTGAAGAGTTGTTGGATGCATCTATTGGAGATGCCACCTAGGCTTTATTTAGGGCTGAAATTTGATTAGAATTCTCCCCCCCCCCCCCCGCNGCTAACACAGTAAATGCATCAAATTAATGAATATTGGCTACTTTCTTAGGATTCACCCTCTCAGAAAGCCATTGAAAATTATTTGTAGCCACTTCTTCAATTAAAGTATAAGCGTCATGAAATAGTTTTGACATCAATGAACCACCAGCAGCGGCATCTATAATTAATGAAAGAGACCCAACTAATCCATTATAAAAAGTTCAACTTATTAACTAATCTGGATAGCATGGTGTGGACACTTTCTTAAGAGTTCTTTAAATCTTTCTCATGCTTCATAAATAGATTCCCCTTCAAACTGATTAAAAGATGTAATATCATTTTTAAGCTTCGCAATTTTTTATGGTGGAAAATATTTAGCAAGGAATTAGGTGCTAAATTACCCCAAGTTCTGATAGATCCAGGTGCTAACTAATTCAACCATATCTTAGCTTAATCCATCAGTAAGAAAGAAAATAACCTAAGTCTTATTACATCTTCTGATACACCATCATATTTAAATATAGCGCACAATTCTAGAAAATTAACAAGATGTAAATTTGGATCTTCAGTTGGTGATCCCCCAAACTGATTATTTGATACCATTTGGATAATAACACGTTTAAGCTCAAATGAATTAGCCACTA
>JXCR01139149.1:4930-30417 GCA_002079205.1 Phalaenopsis hybrid cultivar
CAAAAAGATTTTCGTTTAATTTTTGTGATTTTACTTTTCAAAGTTTAGTTTCTGGTTTAGTTAACTTTGTCTTTCAACTGCATTTTAAAAAAATGCACTTTAGTAGTTAATATTCAAACTTCGCACTTTACTTTTTTTTTAGTTTAAATTATAATTATAATCTTAAGAACTATCTATAGGCATTTCCAACTTCCNCATTCACTTTAGTAGTTAAAATTCAAACTTTGCACTTTACTTTTTTTTTAGTTTAAATTATAATTATAATCTTAAGAACTATCTATAGGCATTTCCAACTTCCCTGTGGGATAGATATCTAAGACTCCATTAGATCCCTTTATTACTTGAGCGATACGTATACTTACGTTATTTTTAAAAGAAGATTTGGGAATTTAAAAGAATTTTAAAGATAAACTATTTTTATAAAATTTATTTTTATCGGGATTACATTGCATACTTATNGCTCCATTAGAGCCCTTTATTACTTGAGTGATACGTATACTTACGTTATTTTTAAAAGGGTATTTGGCAATTTAAAAGAATTTTAAAGATAAACTATTTTTATAAAATTTATTTTTATCGGGATTACATTGCATACTTATTATTATATTTGTCGTATTTATTTTGTAATATTGAAAAATAATTGCAAAATTAACACACTAAATCTTCCCGCATCGCCCTGGCTTGACTAAATCTAGCACGAAAACACCTATCAAATTTGAACCCTAACCCTAGCTTCTTTCCCTAAATCCTTACGTAATAATAATAATAATAATAATAATAATAATAATAATAATAATAATAATAATAATAATAATCATAATAATAATCATAATAATAATAATAATACTAATAATAATAATAATAATAAATAAGGGAGGAGAGTGAGATTTTCATGCACCTATATGTTTATGTGATTATTCACAAATTATGTGTTCACCAAGCAAATTGAGTTTTCATCATAAAAATTATGTCTAACATGCAAATTTTGAGTCTACCATGCAAATTATGTGTTTACCATCAAAATTAGGTATTTAGCATGCTTTAACATGCAAAATTTTTGTGCTTTGTGATCTTATCTACATATTTCTTTGCTTATGATTCTATGTGGCAGTAAATTTTCAATGTAGCTCAGATCTTCCTTCAACACTCTATTCCATAGTTTAAGACTTCATGTGTTGATGTTTATAAATGGATATCTAACTTATTTGAACACATTGATCATTATAGAATCATTATGCATATACAAGAAGCTTTAGATGAGTTCCTTTATCATGACTTTTTTTGCAACTTTTAAAGGCTAAGCACGTAGTTTATTTTATTCACTTCTAGGGGGAGCATTCATACCTTTGATGAGTTAGTCATAATATTGGTTTCCTAATAAAAAGAAGGATTATCAAAGACTCCTTTCACATTCTAAGTTCTGTCAAAGTGAAGGGGACTCATTGAGGGAATATTTCTTGAGATTCTCTATCAAAGCTCATCATATATTGAGAATTGAGCCAGAGTTACTTAGAGATGTGTTTTTATGTGGACCACACCTTGATTCTTTCTTCTTATCTTTGTTGCAATAGATAGTTTGTTCGTATGTTGACCTCATCTTGTGTAATGAGTGCTAAATTATTACTAATGAAGCTATTAATAAACTTAAAAGTCAATTTTAACCGCAATGAGGAAAGTTAAAGAAGGACCTATAGATATTGCTCAAGGATATGTACAAGTTGAAGTATAAGCCATTAGTAAACTATGATTTGCTCCTTAGCCACAGAGATGTGAATCTCAACTAGAGGAAGAGTACACACTGGTTAGCACTTCTTGTGAGAACATCTTGATGGAAATTTTGGATTACAAAACTCTTAATTAGCTGCATCTATTAAGGCCAAATACAACTAAATCAAGAACAATATTATTAGTTTCATTGATGCCATGGTCATAATACTGAACCATATTTTTTACTCAAATAGGAGATTGAAAGGCTAATCCAACAATGTTTATTAGGCTAGTTCATTCAAAGTAAGATCCCTAATTTGGGAAAATATGCTCAAAAGAAAAAGGGAGAGAATCTTCATGATGTTAGTAAAGCGAGAGAGGACCATTATAGTACAAGCAAGTTATTATCTCTACATTTGAAGAAATTTAATCAAATAAAACTTGCATTAATCCCTCCATCACATTTAATAAATATTCTCTTAAAAGGGTTCAGACTCATCTCTAAGAACCTCTTATTATAAGCATTGGAATCGGTAAACCTTGTTATAACATGACTAGATTCTTAATTGACAAAGAGAGTTCTATTGATTTCTTTTTTTATTCAAGTTTTCTAAGTCTATTGTTGATTAAGAAAAATTATAAATTTCCTCCAATCTTCTTTATGAATTTGATAACCAACATGTTAGTGTCGAGGAAATAACTATTCTCCCAATCACATTAGGAGTATTCCCTCGATAGGCAACTAACATGATTCGCTTCATTTTTATCAACTCTGAATAAAAAAAAAATGCCACCTTTGGAACACCTCTCCGAATGATCTTTGGGACTATGATTTCTATAATACACCTTAAGATGAAGTTTCAAATTTTTTTCAGAGTTGGAATTATCTATTGGGATAGATAAATAACATATTAATGTTACCTTAGAAAAGCCTTAGATAAATAACATATTAATGAACCTCACAAAAGGTGTAAAGAGATAAATTAAGCAGAGAAACAACAACATAAACAAAGATTCTAACATAATGTAAAAAAAATATCAAAGAAATAAAAATCTTTATTTATTGACACACTAGCACAAAATGCATAGAAAAAACTATCCATATTAACATATAAATAAAAAAAATACCTGTGCTAATGTCCCCCTCATCCTCGTGAGGATACATTCCTACAAGTTACTTTTAGCTTCTTCATGATCTGAGCATGAGGGGGATCTTCAAAGGCTTGAGTGGGAGTGAGTCCCTCTGAAGTAGCTTTAGTTTAATGATGCACTGATCGAGTCCCTATCAAGAAATCTTGTATGAATCCTTCTTCAATGATTTCACACTATAGCCCCCTAACTTCAACTTTGTAGATGTGATCACAAGCCGCTTAAACTTGATTTTCAATGAAACTCCCAAAATAATTTGCTTTCTTGAAGTCCTCTACTACCTTCGAGTAAACTCCTGTAATGTCAACTTTCTTCTTAGACCTCAATCTCTTGTTCTCTGATGAAGATTAACTTGTAACTACACTAGCTCCGTCTGAGTTCTCTCAAGATCCTAATGCTTTAACAAGAGGGAAGTCATTATGGTAGAAATCTCATTTGTACACTTCATCAGCTGATTTTCTTAGGCACCAATTTATTTAGCCTTAAAATTGTATATTTTTTTATACACGCCTTGGAGAAATTTAATCTTGAAAATTTTCATGTTCCACGTTGTAAAGGAAATATTGAAACTACTTCAGGTTCCATCTTTTCTTCCTTCTAAAATATACAATTTCATATTAGATAGATTAATGGAACATAGCAAAGAAGAGATTGACATATACTAAAAAGACTCATGCATTCTTCAATCAATTGGGACCAAATACATGCATGCTTTCTTACACTCTCTAAATTATCATTTTTAAAGGACAAATTGGAGGTGTTTTCATTCCATCACTCCACTTACTCTACTTAAGAGGAAGAATCCTTCACTCACTATCCAACTGGGGACATTTTAAAGAAATAATAAGGCATGTTGAAGGCTCTTCTTCGTTCATTTCTTCAACATCAAAGAAAAGACCATACATGATGGATGGAAACACCTATTTTGAATAAAAATTTCTAATTCACAAAGTTTTTGATATAATTTACCTCAAACTATCGATTATTGAGGACATAAAATCTGAGCATTTGTAGTTTGTCATCCACCGAGATCTGAGATGAATAGGGAGCTCCTACAGTTTCCCCTAACCTTCACAAATTCTCCAGTTGTTCTTTACAAATAAAATTTGACATAACAAGGTCATGTAGGAATCATCGTGTGAAAACACCCAGTACTTTACTGTTAAAAGATATACAACCTTGTGTATCTAAAAAAAAAACTGACAATCATGGCTAAAATCTCCACACCAAATTTTATAAAGGAAGAGACCATTCTAATAATGATTATCATCACACACAATGAGAACTAAGAAATGTGAACATTGATAGCCTCTATAATATCTATCAAATCATACACTAATTGAAATGACTAGCTGACTCATTAAATTACTTCAGAAAATGCAATTTATTTATAAGGAGGCGAACATGCCTGATCAGTTCGAGTTGGCAACATCACCACCATGTCTTTTGGTAACTGAAATCTTTTGCCTAAACAATATCACAGCATCTTATATAAGTGTTGATTTCTCCTCCTCATGTATTTGATACTTATATTTTTTGGGGGACTGGATTTCTTAGACATTGGGATCTTGAAGAATAATCAACACACAAAACATGCTATAGAAAATGCAACATTACCCCAGAAAGTAAAGCAAAACCAGCGTAAATGGGACTCCAATGTTAGGAAACAACAACCCAAAAAGTAAGGCAACAAAAGCCTAAAAGGGATGAAGATGTTAGGCAAAAATAGACTAAAAGATACTCTAATGTTTGGCAACAATTCATAAAGTAAGACAATAACAGCCTATAAGAGACTTCGATATTGGGTAATAATAACCCAGAAACTAAGGCAACAATAACCTAAAAGGGGCTCTAATTTTAGGCAACAACCACTAAAAAAATAATTTAAAAACAACCTAAAAGGAACTTCGATGTTGGATAATAAAAACTAAGAAGAAATGGCAATACCAACCTGGACGTAACAACAATGTCCTAGAAAAATGTTTTTAAAGAACGAACAAATTTCAATCTTGTTCATGAATGAAGACCCGAATATAACTTTCGGCCTTTGTAGTCGCCAATGACAGTTGACCAGTGCCTGATGACTGTCGTCGACCTTAGTCGGCTGCTCCGTGCTCGTCATTGTCGGTAAACATTGTTTTGTAACGACATATCTGAAATAATATCTAATGAAGTATCCTGAATATGGTTTAACAAACTACATTGATTACGAGATAATGAAGTTTGTTTAATATGATGTAACGAAGTATCCCGACTACGGGTAAAGATGTATCCCAATTACTGGATAATCAAGTATCTTGAATATTGTGGAAAGATGTGTTCCAAAAATGTTGTATTGAAGAGCCTGTGATAACTCCCGAAGGCTTACAATTGATATATTCAGAATATGATTCGTTTCTCCTCACTCCCGACTTTTTTATTCACTGTTCACCAACAAGTGTCGTAATTGGTGTTACATTATAACACTTTTTTTCTCACTTATGAGAACTTACAAACTAATAATAGCATACATTCACTAAGCCCGGTCTCATAATTTTTTTCATTTCTAATATTTTTTATATAAAAAGTCCTGTTGTCTTTCTCAATTATTTTTAGATTATCTTTACGTGCGTTGGATTTTTAACAAACTGCTTTAAGAAATAATTATTTTCGAAGACTAAAAAAGGAAGACGTACTCTGTAATCTAACTTTGTGATTCGAAAACTGACGTGTAAAATATTGAAATGCAAATGGTTCAATAGTCAAACAACATGATATCATTCTCAGTTTCTGATTAACCTTTTGCTTTTCTATTTCTGTCCAAAATGTCATTTGAATAAAAAGAAAGGCCTGAATAGATTTGTTAGCATGCACGAGGTCGTACTCAGCGTCGGATACATTTAACCCTTCCAGCCCTCTTGTCAGCTCTATCCCCACTCTTTTGAAAATCATTAACAAATTTTTGCCTTCAGACAAAAATTTAATTTGTATTCTTCTTCTCCTTAGCTTTGCTGCAATATATTATTCACCAGATTCTTATTACGAGAGCTAATGATATTAAAATTGAGCATTAAGAATGTAGTTAATGAATTGATATATCATGATAAGTGTTATCCACATCAACCATTGACTTTAGCACCACCACCGTTAAATAAAATGGAACACTCACTCACTTGTGATCTCATCCACTTGGTCTTGTTGAATTGTTAGCAACCGTCAAAGTTGCTGGGAATTATGAAAAGGTTATTAGTAGTCAATAATTCCTGCTAAGTCTGATATCTTACTTCCACCAAACATAAATATAATCCTAAAATATGCAGTATATAAGTAAGAAAATGAAATTTTCTAAGATGTCAGTTTGAACATCGGCACTAGCTCCATATATTTATATATATATATATATATATATATATAAAGAAAGAGCTACTTATTGCTCCCCTACTTGTTGATAGTAGCAAAAGGAAACAAACTAGAAATGGAAAAGAAAGAAAGGATCCCTCTAAAAAGAAAACAAAGATCCTAGGGGATCCTCAAAAAGGACAAAATCAGTTTACATTTCTAAAATGCGGGACATCTAGAATGTCCCCAAAATTCAAAAAACTGAGAGGGGGAGGTGGGGTAGAGGAGACAGAAAGGGAGTTGGAATTTAGCCCATGTCTAGCAAGCTAGTTGGCAGGTCTATTCCCTTCTCTGTAATTGAATAAAAGTTTTGTGGTGGTCTGGGCTCTAACCAACTTAATTTTCAGTACTCAATAAGCATGTTGCCAGGAAGAGTGTCCCTCTAGTTCTAGCAAATCAATTAGTACAATAGAGTCCACCTCAATCCATAAATGAGTCCAATTCATCTTTATTGCAAGCATTAGGGCCCAATACATTATACGTTCAGTTTCCAGGTGCATGAAAGAATAGAAGACTCTTCTCGAAGTGGTTTCTGAAGATTCCTCCAACATCAACACCATAATCTGAAAAACTCCCATCTGTGTTAATTTTGATAGTAGATGGACTAGGAGGCCTCCAATAGTAGATGGACTGGGAGGCCTCCAAAACACTTTACAGATAAGGGGATGGGATGAATTTCCAAGACAAGAGGAGCAAAAGTTAAGGAAGTGGTTGTGTTTTATCAGTTTTTGGATAAAAGATATGCAGTTTCTGACAACCCCAGCAACATAAAATTTGTTGGAGATGTGAATGTCAGGGAGGTTTGGGACAGGAGCGATGGATGGTTCCTGCAACAGTGAACTTAGCTTGGAGATGTGAGTGATGGATGGTTCCTGCAACAGTGAACTTAGCTTGGTGAGGGACCAATGATCATTTTCTTAGCAATCAGCAACTTTAATGTGAGTGTCAGGGAGGTTGGGGATAGGAGCGAGCCAATCCTTAGGACACCAAAGATCTAACCAAAAATTAGCATCTCCTTTGCCCAAATCCCAATGGAAAAATTTTTCAGCTTGGTCTCTAACCTTGAGCATACTAACCCAAAGTTTAGAATCTCTTAATATCCTGACAGTAAGAGAGGGGTGTTGATCTTTACAATATTTTCCAATCATAAATTTTGCCTACAAGGATGATTGAGCTTTGAATTTAATACAGATTTTGCATAGATTAACGTGAAAGATTTTTTTAAGTCCTTTCAAGCCAATGCCACCTGCAATGGCAGGTTTAGCTGCCTTCTGCCAAGAGGCCCAATGTAGCTATTGTCTTTGCCCAGACCATAGAAATATGTTGAATCCCTTTCCAATTGAAATTTAGTACTTTTCTTAATGTTAGCCATTTGGTGGATATAGGAAGGGAAAGTGGTGAGGATGCTCTTAAGTAAAGTGATTCTACTAGATGTTAGAGGTTAGAACCAACACATAGAATTTCAAGATGAGCTAAGAAGAGTTTTAGAATTTCTAATGGTGAGAGTTCCTTTGCTAGTCTTCTAGGAATAGTCAATAGGAACATCATATGACTAGATCATAGGCTTCTAAGGAAGAACCTAGACCTCAACCAAAAGTGAGGCAATAGTAATTGGGAATCCTTTGCCACATATGGATCTCCGGGCCTATGTAAGTAGGAGGTCTAGATGACAATGGTGATGATGACATTTCTTATGTTTGCTAAGAGAGGGATATAAAGTCAAATTTTGATTGGTATCTCCTACTCAAGGATCCTCAAAAAGGAGAGAGGATAGAATTGATGATATTATTCCGCATCTTTGGTAAGGGTTGCCCTTACCATTCTTATGTTGTTAGTAGTCCTAGTATAATTAAAGTAAATAGTTCTTGGACTATACTACTTTATAAATTATATATGCTTACAACATAAGATGACAAAAATCTTTTTTTTCAAACATTATTACTTTTTCTTGCTAATGTGAATTCTACATGAATGAAGAAAATTAATGAATTTTGATGAAAACCTATAAAAAACCATGGATTAATTACTTGGACCAAGGTTAAGAATTTCCCCTCTTCGGATTCTTGGGTTGGTAGCTTTTATCCGAAGTTGGAATTATGAAGAACAAAACTCAGCTCTGAGCCCCCACCATTGCCAAATTCTTATACCTAGCCCCAGTCTTTCATATTTAATGTCGAGTTTTGTTTCACAAGCCCGTAACTTTTTACGACTTGTTTGAATTTCATCATACCATATTTTCTGCCAATTTTTTTCAAGTTTCATGTCATTATATTATGTTTATTATACTAACCCTTTTGCAGCTGTAGCAGAGGCTCAGGTGCATATTTACAATTTATTTACTGCAATTTTAATTACTTTATTTCGCTGTTCTTTTATGTTACCCTGCATGCTTTACTTGTTATACCTGTAGAACAAACAAAACACACTTTCAAGAATAAAATATTAAATTTTAAAACAACAAACATATCAACAAAGCATGACATATAAATTGCAAACCTTGGAGTTACCACTACAAAAAAGAGCTTGGAGCAGACTTTATGGGCAGCACAAAGAGGTCACAACGCACAGAAGAACATCTTTGAGAGAGCAATCAAGGTCTACATCAGAGGAACATTTCCTAGTTTAAACAACAAGCCTTGGGATTTTGAGGTTGTTTGCCTAGTGCAATATAAATCCTCACCTTATCTTTAGGTTTTTGCACAATTATGCTTTAAGATTCTGAGGTTGTTGTTCGGTATGACATAAGCCCTCCTATCTTCTTGGCTATTTGCATGATTATATATCATGTAGATGTATGCCTTATGTAATAAAAATGGCAATATGAAACATCAAACAATATCATTTTCAAACTGAAGTCAAACCATACGATAGTTTGGTAAGTTATCGAGGTTCTCCTCGAGATTTGTGACATCCTCTACCTTTCCTTTCCTTTTGATTCCTAGAATAATTGCTCTTGTTCGATTCAATTCCATTTAATTTTCTATGCCTTTCCCTGGAAACTAAACTTTCTAATCTTGAAGACAAATTTATCTAATCATTGTCAAGAGTTTTCTTAGGTGGTTTTGAACACTTATGATGTAATTAACTATAGGGGCTTGCCTCTTTAGGGAACTAGAGAACCCATGAAAAATAACCTAGATCTAATCCATATATTAGATAGGGAAATATGTCAGCCAACATAAAAAAGGTTTGAAAATCAAATGAATGTCATAATTTTTTTTTGTTTTGTAATCGAGCCTCGTTAGCAATAAATGTGTTTATTCATCGGGATAGGTGCATTGCTCAAGTTCTAGTGCTCGGGTACCTAAACTATTAAATGTGTGAGATTCATTTGGTCTTATTTTAAAAAATAAAAAATACTATTTTTCTAATAAAAATCAAAGTTATATATGTATTAAATTAAATATTATTTTCAACTGAATCCGCCAAACCTTTCTTTCTGCGATAGACACTACCCTAACTAACTTCTTGAATATCAAATGTCTCTCCTTATTTCAAATTTTCCTCCATTCTCTTCCCTTAACCACTCCCCCTAAATCAATCGCCAAAACCCTCTCATCAAACCGACCTGACCCAATATGCTCTCCCCCTCACTGATTCCCCAGTGACTCCTTATTGCTCCTCTCCTCTCCCCCAAATATGATTTTGATTTTCCTCCATTCTATATGCCAACTACTATTCCAAATGAAGAATATTTGAAGCCATAATAACATCAACTGATCTCAAGAGGGAGGGAAGATAATAAATTAGCTGAAAAGGAGCATCAGTGGCAAAGATGATCAGTTCGGGAACCATCAATATATACTTTTGGAACATGGGCCATTCAACTAAGTCGAAAAATATGAACATTTGAAATTTAAAATTTCTATTTTGTTGCATTCACTGTTGTACAAAATTTGAACTTCTGTTATAAACTCAAGCTATTTTGATGTAGTTTGATATTTTTTTGAAATATCTTGTGTCGTTCAAAACATATATTTTAGATATTTCATGCAAATCAAAATGTTCCCAACAAAAAAATTCATTGTTAACTTAAAATAAATTCTAAGTCAGGGCTAAGAATAAAAATAAATTAAATTATAAGTAAAAAAAATAATTTAAAAACCAAACTCAACAAATCAAATTAATCCTTAAACTAGCATAAAATTTGTTATAATTTAAGTTACCTATGAGGTATCATTAGATTTTACAATCCAACATAACAATTTCTGAAAATGATAGGTACCATGATGATTTACTTTCATACATAAAGTTCTATCGATAATGGAGACTATAAATGATGAATTTATGTGAGTTTATATAATGAGTTGATGAACATATCGTTTCTAAAAGGAAATAAGAAAAGATTTCTTATATTTAGTGGACTGACAGGACATACCACGTTGAGTTTAGTATTATATGTAATGCTGAGCCAAGCAAACTCAGTTGTAATCTCCTCAACATAAGTTCATGTTATTGGGGAAATAAAATAACAAAGTCACGGCAGTAGTTTTTTTTCAACTATCATGTAATCTTAGCGAGATTTTTTGTTTGTTAAAATAATTATATTTTGTATTCACTTTTTATTCAAAATAAAAATAAAATTTTATGAAGTCTAAATTCTTTTTTCAGGTTGCTTTAAAAGTTATGTTAATTTTTATTTTTAGCATAAAATAGTTGAGACAAATCGTTTATAATATTTGAAATTTTTTTCATAAATATCACATCTTGAGTTTGTATTTCTTACCTCTTCGGGTCAGTTAAAGGCAGCTGCAACTTATCAATAAGTTGTTGCGTAGAAGCTGCTACGGATAAGCTAGCTAGTTGTTTGTTTTTTACAGTTTCAAAACAGCTATGTGATAGTTGTTTCTAGACGAATGCCCTTTTGGTCCCTGTGTGGTAATGTTGTTGTATCAAAATTGTCATAGCAGAATATTTGATACTTGAGAAAAAAAATGCACTTCAGAATAGTACAAAAAATAAGATATACACCTCACTTAATAGTGAGTATTAAGATTACTAAAATAATGAAAAAAAATTATTAAAATAATATTTAATAATATGATAATATTAATTTTAAGATACAGACAGTGTAATATCCATTCTCGATCACTCACGGTAGTAGAATCAACCAGACTGTTTGCCAACCAGAAGAAGTCACACTTCTACGTGATTCTCTACGGCCACCTATAGAACTGTCTCCCATACCTATGAGGCCCATACCCTTGTGGATCGCGTGACATCAGCAAGAAAGTGTTAAGTCATTAGTAGTAAAGCAACATCATGAGGTCCTAGAAATCATAGAGCTCATTTTTTTGAATGCTTTAAAAGACAATTCATTATGCATAACACAAGATGAAATTATTGAAAGAAGTAGTTAGTTACAGTTTTATATAGGTATCTTGTCTCAGAGAACTGAATATACCATCCAACAAATCAGTCACTACAAAAACATAACAGACCTTGTGAAAAAAATGGTTCTTGAATGCTTTTAGCCTACTTAATATCAAAAGTGCGAGTCACATATACATATCACCAAATAAGGTCATCCAGAAGAACTTCAAAAGTCGTATCGTCCAAACAAAAAAGAGGAACTTGGTTGCTTTTAGTAGAATTTTATATGTAACACCAATCAATACCAACAAGCAGGTCATCTAGAAGAATCCAAATGGTCAAACATCTTATCATGAACCCCTCAGACCCTACAAAAGAAAAATAAATGAAATGCAAATGGAAAAAAAAGCAGTTACACATCCTGTAAAAAAACAAAATCAATGAATACAAATAGACAAGAATATGGAAATGAACAAAAATTATATAAAATAAACAAGAAGAAATTGATAAAAGAAGTAACTAATTATAGTTTTGTGTAGGCGTGGGGTCTCAAAAAACTCAGTATACCAACCAACAAATTTGTCACTACAAGAAAACAGTAGAGATTGTATAAAAATGGTTTTTGGTTTCCTTTAACCCATATAAAATCAAGGTGGTCTATGCATATTACCAAAAAACACCATTTAGAAGATCCTCAAAAACTGCTGCAACGAAAAGAAATTAAGCCCTTAACTCTTCCATATCGGTTGCACCTTCCCCGTAATTAGTATACGTGGTGGCAGCATCATTACCTCGTTTGCCCTACAGAAGACGATGTTGTTGCGGGAAGGATTCTGCCAAATTTAATTGTGGAGAGCCAGTGTTTGCACGTGTTTGGAAATGGGTAAGAGGGCATATCACAGAGTGTAGCCTATTTTCTCTTACAAACACCAAAGTTGCTCTCAATGACACCACATAAGGAGGAATATCTTTTATTGAACATTTCATTTCTGCCTCTTATTACATTGATTGCTTGCTCAAATTCAGCTATGTGGTATCTTTTATTAGGAAAGGGCTGGACATACCCTCACTGCAATGGATATTTAGCATCAACCAAGTAGTGTTTACCTGATACACATTGCATAATTATTATTGATGTAAAATTGAATTACGAGAGTAGCTGAGTCTCAAACGTACTTGTAGGAGGATGTAAGAAGTTGTACTTGTTATTCTGTGTTGCAGGCCCTTTGAACCGGTCATGACAAAAGTAAATCACATATTGAAGTTGCATACAACCATGAAATTCTACGACCAATGAATATGATTTTCTCATTATTTGGAACATGTGCATCAACGTGTGTTACATCGATTGCTCCAATACAATTTTGAAAAGATAACGATGAGTTACGTACTATTGTTATTTTTAAAAAAAATTGAATTTAATAAATGTAAGACATTAACTTAAAGAGTGGCATGTTCCGTGCATCATGTGAAATCTCCGTAAGGATCCGTTTGAACTTAGGATTTGTTCATTTTATGTCTTATGAAGGAAAACTCTCAAGTGTCTTCAACCCAATTGAAAAGCATCTATAAAGAGTTTGTAAGGAATGTTGAAATCACTCCATTGTTTCTCACATTGATTCATTTTGGGATAATATGTAGAGGGTTATCGCCAGCCCCTCTCGTGAAGTAGTTCTAGAAAAGCCATGAACTCCATGATTTTTGTATATTTCCTCCAATAGATAGTTGAATACTGCTTGTGCCATGTAAAAGATATTGCTATATTTTTTTTGGTGGCTCGTAAGCAACTCCCCAACCCATTTGTCTCTAACATAAGAGTGTTTCAAGCAAGGGGAGTCATCTATGTACGAGTTATAATATTCATACATCAAACATACGATAACTACAACTCTCCTTCTATGCCTTTCTCAGGTTGCATCCATGTACATCAGTATCGTACAAACTAAAAAAGATTAGTTACATTCATATATGGTTATGAACAACACAATAAACCTATAAGCATCACTGAAAATGTCATGTCCCAAGCAGTTGAAATATCCATTGCACAATGAAAATCAATACACAAACATAAATGTCCCAAGCAACTGCAAATAAAAATAAGTCTTTCAAATGTTGTTGTGATTATAAAAATATCATAGGTACATGACACGACTAAAAATTACCTACTTTATATATATACATATATATATATATATATATATATNTTTAGAGGGAGGTATTTTGTATGTTTTTTATTTGGGGTACAAGAAATAGACTTTTGGAGAAAATGAAGAAAAAAATGGTGTAATTTGGAGCCAAATCGAGCAAGAAAGAAAATTCTGATCCGGCACTTTTTGATATGTCTTTCTATGCTTACTCTCACTCACATTTATTACTTATTTTTGAATGAAATTTATTTTTAAAGAAATGTTATTTTCATGTTTATCTGTTAGGTATAGTACTTGGAGCGGACTGGAGCAAAAATGGGGTGAAACAGAGGTGCTGCAAATAGGGAGGTACCTAGGCGCCAGTCTCCTCCAAAAACTAGCTCCCAGGTGCCACATTCTAGCTCTTAGGCGCCATAAACAATTAAAGGGTAGTTTTTTACAACTCTTGGCTATTTTAGGGTGTTTTGGAAGATTCGGGGTGGTTATGCATGCCCCAAAGAGCTATACAATGATTCTAGATATTTGGAATGTGAAGAGGTGTGTCTCTTGAAAAAAAGGAGGTGGTTGATTTCTATTTAAAAGGGGTTATCATCTCTCATGGGGGATGATTAAGAGGACTTTTTAGAGATTTTTATAAAGATTTGGGGAGTGCCTCTTCTAAGAGACGTCTGTGTGTGAGTAGGATATATATATTTCTACCTTTTTTAGAGAGATTGGTGAGGGATTTTGAGTGATATGTGAAAGAAATTGCATGGATCAGTTGGAGACTTTTGTTAAAGTGATTTTCATCTTTCTATCTGAGAGAAAAAAACTAGGTATTATGTTTTTCATTATCTTATAATTATTTTAAACATTTTATAGTGTATTTTCATTGATTTAATGAATTTTTCCCTTTTGTTTTATCTATGCTTAGTGAGTAGTTTTTTCCTCTTTTCTTTTGATGTGAAGTAGTGGCATGAGTAGAAAAAAAATTTTTATGATAGAATATTTTTTATTTCTGTGCAATGAGTAAAATCTTCTTTGTTTTATTGACATAACTTAAGTGGCAATAGGTTATCTTAAAATCTGTTGTAAGTGAAATTAAAACTCGAGAGAGTGGTGATCTTACAATTTTAGTGCACCCACATTGTCCGGTTGGTTGTGATGAAGTAGTTTAGTTGGCAATGCAACTAAAGGAAATATAATTCATGATTTATTTCTATTAGGAGCTTCTAAGTGACTGATAGTTGCATAAAATTAATAGAATACTAAGCGTACTTATACACTCGCAAGAAAGTAGGTAGACATAAGTTCCTTGTTCGCAGATTATTATTACAAAAATTTGTTGATTCTTTTACTACTTATGCCACCATCTTCATTTTACTTTTCTTTAGTAATGAAATGGATTCAAGTTTAGGAATTTAGATTTTCTTAAAAATTCTCTTATTTTATTAAAGTGATGATATTTTCACCGGTTCTTAATTTACTTTACAAACTGACCAGTTCTGATGTTAAAATTTGTTGTGAAAAATAATGACCCGGGAGGGCTATGGTTTCACTCAACTAGTGAGTATCACACGAAACCTTGGATGGAGGGAATGTCACGTCTAAGGGAGAGTGCAAATATATTGAGAGATAAGTTTTGATGGGCATAGAATTTATGATTCTCGAGTGACAGGCTAGAACCCTTATGAATTTGGTCTTCAGTTTAGAACCTGAGGCCTGGTTGATCCTACTAGAGAGGGTGAGTGGGTAATCTAGAAGTGAGAGACTAAAATCTACTCAGCATAACCAAAGCAATTAAGGACTTAACTTTAGAATAAGTAATTTTCTTTATGCACTCGGGAGAGGGTAATGAATACGTATGCTCTGATTTGTTAGTGCTGACATTAAATTCTAAATATTTCATTCTTACGCATTGTCTAGGCCATTGCTTTGTAAAATGTACTTTTTAACATCTCAAAATTTTCCAAAACAATTTCTCTAGTTATGTATATCTTTAGATTTAGGTCAGTATTTAAGAGTCGTTATTCAAAAACACCCTTAATCATCTTTCCAAACTAAGACCTAACAATAGTATATTAAAATTAGCATAAGGGATTTTTACATCACTTCTCTGTGAGATCAACACTCTAGTGTTAAAAGAAAGCCTATGTTATTTTAAATGATACGTATACTTGCGTAGAATGTCTAGTGTGAAAAATATAAATCGATTTAAAATTCTATAACATACCCATTTTTTACATTAGTTGCCTAAGTAAACTAGGTCAAGCTTTTGGACATGAAATTAAATATTTGCATAATTGCAGGTTGGATTAGGTCTTAGGCGCCATCTCCAAAAATTGAAATTCAAGTAATCACACATTTATGTACACGCACATTCTAGGGGGCGTCAATACACCACCCTAAGATCATCAAGCATTTTGAAAAAAAAAATCTCTACGGGTCGGACTTTAAGTAATTATATCGTGAACAAGTACAATGATAACTCCTTAGAAATTCTTCTTGTTGCATTCCGAATTTACAAAATCTTGTTTACAAAAGTTGCTTGAGATTTGTGGGGTTCAACTGATCACGAAGCCACCAGCTGTGATCTCTGGCTTCTAAGGAAAAAAACTCCCACTTTCCTTTCATTCATAACCAACGAATGCCTAGAACAACAGGAGGACTTAAGTTCATGGAGGTTCGGGCTGGTGACTTCGGTGGAATCATCTGATTGATCAACTCCCAAGTTTTTAGAGGTGCCACCAAACCTTGTCTCACTAGGGGGCACATGCGTTGTTGCCCGTAACAATGACACCACCAAACATTCGATCAAACTTCTCTTTGAACTAAGGATCGAGTCCACTGAGTTTAATATTCTTTACATGAAGCACCACATGCAAGTTCATAACATGTACTTAAATTTAAAAACAAAATGAAACTGACCAAACTAGGGAACATGTCAAAAATGCTTACCGCGAGTCTTTCTGCGTGCTAATCCTCAAAAGCATCAATTGTTCGCTTTACCGGATCCCACCCTAGGCATGTTGATCCTCCTTTCATTTTCTTTCAAATTTTCTAATCCTTCTTGAGCTAATCCCGCTTATTCTTTAATTACAATCTATCATACTCTCTACCTATACTTTATTTTGAATTTTTGAAAATATTTTTTCCTTCTTCCATATTGTAATAGGTTGTAGGCCTATTTCCCATATCGAACTCCTTGAGGAAAAGTCACAAAATATTATTTCTATTTCTTTGTCCCTCATTGTGGGTGTATCTGCCTTTTTGGTCATAATCATTGTATTACTATGATGAAAAAAATAAAGTTACATAAATAAAAATGCAATAATATATGCACATGCATACGCCACACCACCACACACCATCACACACAGCACAAAAAGACATCTACACACAACCCCACCGTACACTCCACCACACCTACCTAAACCTTCCACATACTAAACCACTACAATAGAACATCCACACCACACACACCACCACACCTCCCTAAACCCTCCATACGCCTAACCAACCACAATAGCACATCCACACTACACACACCACAACACCTCCATAAACCCTCCACATCCAACCAACCATAATAGCACATCCACTCCACACACACCATCACACACATCACCACACCTCCATAAACCCTTCACATACTATTGGCACTATTTTAATTTGGGGAGAGTTGCCCGTAAGAAGCTATTGGACACCGGAATCGAAATCTCGTTGTCACCTTCGGAAGGAAATTTTAATGTTTAGAAAAATATGAAATCAAACTGACCCCATATTTTTCATAGTTTAAATGAAAGAGCGTTATCCTATATATATCCCAGAGGATAAACACAAGACTTGAGGATGAGGCTTGATCAAATAAACTAAGAGATGTATGACGTCTGTTTGATCTACGAAACCATTTTATTTGCTGAAAATTTCCCTTATTTAATATGAAGAATTAAATAGGGTTTATATTAAGCTGGGTGGGTTCAGAGGAGCTTCATATAAGGGCAAACCCCTATAGTTAATTACATCTTAAAAAACCGAAGTCATCTAAGAAAACTCTCGATAAAAATTAGTAAATATTATCTTTAAGGATTTCAAAAGGATAGGACCTTTTAACGAGATTGGATGAAGAGGTGTGAAAAGGGATTGGTTCAAATTTTAAATATTTTGTTTTAGGAATTCAAATGAGGAAGAACTAAGGGATGTCATGGATCCGGAGGAGAACCTCAGTGACTTTCCAGTTTATCCTATTGTTTAGCTTCAGTTTTGAGGAGTAATTACTTAAGTATTTCATCCTGCCAATTTTATTTGTTTAGGGCTTACATTCGTGTGAAGCGATCACACAAATAGCCTGGAAGATATGAGGATTTAGGTCATGAAAAATGAGAACCTCAAAATTTTAATATGAGTTAGGGCTTATATGTACAGCAGAGCTATACAAATGCCTAAAGATAAAGTGAGGATTTATGTTGCATAAGAAGACAACAGCAAAATTCTATGGCTTTTGTTGTTTAATTCTAAGGAAGAAAGTTGGTTTAGCTTGTGTAGATGTGTTTTACTGTTGAAAATGGTTGTGCTGCCCACAATGCTAGCTCCAAGCCCCTTGTTGTGATGACTTTGTGTTTTCTAGGGTGTCAGGTTATGATGTCAAATCAGGTGGCCCTATGGTTGTAGTTCTTTAAATTTTATAGGGGATGTTAAATTTGATTAGAATGACACCAGTTAGGATCTCACGGTTCCCTCGTTCCCGCACCACTATTTTCTAATGTATTCACTTAGTCCAAAAGAATTTACTAAACTTAACTTAATGAGTTCCATAATTTCATTTAGACCATAGGAAGCCTTGTTAGCAACCGTAGGTTACCACCTCCGAGGGGTTCCCGATCATCCGATAGAAACATCTTAATTTAGTTGTAGTTGTTGTTTTGTGTGATGTTTGTGATTGAATTTTGAGTTGTTTTATATTTTGAATGTTGTGGCGGTGAATTTTATCTTGGTTGATTTTAACTTTGCTTTTGGTTTTGGTTTTGTGGCTATCCTGATAGTTTTAGTTTTCATGCAGGGTGACATAGTTGTTTAGCATGCAAGTTTTGCAATTATAAAAAGTACAAGAAAGACAGCACTGTAAACTATAAAGAGCGTACCTAGTGAGTCTTCTCGTTCCACCACTTGAAATTTAAAATGCATGTGAGGGCAGTTCATGTGGTGGCAGAAAAGTAAGGTTTTGGTAGTTTTCCTAACCCTATGTCATATCTTGGTGGGACCTTACGTGTTTAATTAAGGATGATTTTGTTAAGCAAAACATATTAAGTTTAGTAAACCTCTAAGGTATCCAACAGGTTAGGAGGAAGAAGTAGGTCCATGTTTCCCTCTCACTACCTGGTAAAAGGCCTCAGGCTCATTTAAACTTATTGTGTTGCTTAATAATTCACTCTATGAACACCTTAATGCTCAATGAACATTGATATCCTAATTATCCCTAAGAGTAGGGTAATTATCATTTGTAATTTAATTTTGAAGATTATGTGAATGGAGACACTTAAAGGGGGCAAGCTAGCGTTGTTGGAACAGTTAGCCAAATTTTGTTCCTAATTGGGCTTGTGGTGTTTTAAAGGTGTTAAATTTTAGCTATATTTTATTTTTTAATCTCATTTAATCATTCTTGATTTAACTTAGATCACTACTAAGCCCTTAAGACCTAAGTGAGTGCCTTAATTAATTTTGAAAAGGCTAAGTTTTAGGTAATCATGATTCATTATTTAAATTTCATTTGAAAATTAAATAGGGGCACTAAATTGATTAATTATTACCTTCAAAAGTCATACCCCTAAGTCCTAGGTTCTTTTAATTTTGATAAACTTCCAAATTTTAATAATTTAGAAATTTTTTAATTTATCCTTTTAATTAGAAAAGTGAGATTGGTTTCTACCAATTAATTCTCTTTTTAGTTTCACTCATCCAAACAAGTTAATTAAGATCAGAGTTTGTCCATTTCCCTCCTTGAATTAAGCCTAAATGTTAATTAAGGTCAAATTCCTAAAATTACACTTTCGCCCCTAAGGCTCTAACATTTCATAATTTGTCAAATTCGAATCATATGACTTTATAATTTTCATCATACCTCATTCATGAATCAATTAAGACATCAGAGGAGAAAATGTAATTTTTCAAAATTTAATATAATTTATATAATTATTTTCATGCAAAAAAGGGATTTTTCAAAGAAAATTTGCTAACTTGACCAAGGTGGAGCCTCATCACTTGAAATTTTTATTGGAGATAAACCTAAACCAGAGAGCCATTTAGACAAAATTTCATGATTTTCTTATTTTATATGAATTATTAGAATTATTTTAAGTTTTAAGTTCTAGGGTATTTATTAAATATAAAATATTTTAAATGGGGAAAATTAAGTCTTGTATTTTTGAAAAATCTCCATGAGTTCAAAGAACCCAGAGAATTAAATTTTGTATTTTCTGATTTCTCATTGATTTATTGGAATTATTTTAGCGGAAACCCATTTTTTAGCCTTTAAAAATTATTTTAATATTCAAAATACAATATATTTAATTACAAATTCAGGATAAACATTCCAATTATTTCTAAGTGCTTAGAAAACAATTTAGAACATTTCCATGAATTTTATTATTTTTGTGATTTTTATGAATTTTAAATTATTTAAATATTTAAAATAGGCTTAAAAATGAAGGTTTTTTAATAAAATTTTATTTTTATAAAATTCCCCTGATCACAGAGAACTCCAAAAATGAGTTTTCATAATTTTTTGAGTTATATTTTGATCATTAAAAATCATTTTAGTGCCAAAAAATATATTTAGTTTGAAAAATTAATTTAGGTCATCAAATGGACTCAAAATGCTTTGAAATTTTTATGGGGAATTCTCTGGATCTTAAACAACAGTGGAGATCCAAAATCAAGTCTTTTTTATGTTTATATTTTCCAAAATTAATTACCTTAGTGTTTTAGGGTTTATGAAGATTAGGTGCATTTTAAATGACATGACTCATGAGAAATTTTCCTAAGGTTCTCTAGTTATAGTAAACCTTTCAAAATTTTCTTAGATTTTTCTAAGAAAATGCTAATTATTATGATTAATGTATGTAAATAATAGACATAAACTTTAAAAATATGGATATCTTTTTAGAGGTCTCCCAAACTTTGGAAAAATCATGGAGTGTTCCCCTTGATAGAGGCTACAACATGCCAAAAATTCAAGCCATGGTGACATGCCTATATGCATGGAGAATCAAAAGACTCAATATAGTGTTTAATTAATTAAAAATAAAACATGTATCAAATTGACTTCAAATTATTTCTACATTGTTCTCATCTGTTCACTGATCAAGAGATTATTTTTATTTTATTTTTGTGATTTTTTACACCAAGATATGGATTTTTGAAATTAGGGATTATGTTCTAAATTATTTAAATCCCTATTTATCTATTTAAACGTGCAACACTGACTGGATCCTAGGCAGGTTCAAAGCTCCACATAACGTGCTCCCATTTGGCACTGTCGTCCACGCTAACAGCCACGCATCCCGCAGTTCATGTAAGGAAGCGTTGAGTTCAGAGCTTCGATACACGCTCGATTGAACGGTGCTCCGTCATCGTCCCCAATGGCCTGACCCGAGAACTATCCATCATCAAGGCTTTATATCTCCCTCATTTCTCAACTAAATTGAATATTTTTTTAATGCTCATTTAGACTGGAGGAACATATAGATATGGTTAAGATGTCATGAAATCAAGCCCAAGCAAGTGGAGAATCAAAAGAGGCTCGGGATGAGGAGGAGTTCAATTCCTTTACTCTGAGAAGGGAAGCTTTAATCAGAGATGTTTGGCACATTTGTTGAAGTCCAAGGAGGCTAGGGATTAACCCTCTTGCTGTGGTGTAAGGTTTAGATATGAATTCCACCAAGCCTGATTTCAGGTGTTGGTCTAGAGTTATGTTAGGGGCTTTTTGAAAGGGAGATTTGATGAGGCTTTGCCTTCTATTAGTGTCGTGAAGGTGTAGGTAAGTTTAATTTGAATTTGGTGGACGATGGAGGTGTATTGAGCTTTGTCCTAGTTTCAGGCAGAAGTTTAAGCTCAAAATTGAGCTTCCACAGTGGGAATTAGTGGGGCAAAGTGGTCAAACTACACTGAGGTGGTCTCAAATAAGCTCTATGAGTGATTTGGTAAGCTATCTCTTAGAAAATTTCAGCACTCCCTCCATGGCCGTGGAGGTTTGCTTTTATAAAAAATGGCTAAGGGGTGGTTGTCATGGCCAATTGGGGGGTGTAATGTGGTGCTTAGGTGGAGGGCAGAGAAGCTCTAACATATCATTTGGGTGATGTAGCCTCTATGTTTGAATTGGGTGAAGTTTAAGAGGGTGTGACCCTCAGTTTTGGCTTCTCCGGTGACTAAGCCGCAGGCCATGGCAAGGGGAGGTGGCTAGGAGTTCAGGGAACCCAGGGGAATCTTTCACAGCAATTTAATGGGATGAGGTTTAGTTTTGGCAAAAAGATCTTAAGCCTAAGCAAATATGGAAATCAAATCCCTTAATTTAGGGGACCATTGGTCCATGGCTCACTTAGCTTGGGTTAGGTGAGTTTTGGCTCAATCTTAGGGTCCAACTAATGGTTGTGGAGTCATTAATTTGATGGCTTTGGGATGGTTAGGCCACCTTTAGGGCATGGGTCCAAGAGGGTAAAAATGACCAAAAATTGGGTTTGGGCTAGGTTATCCATGTCAATTGGTCCAAATAAATCTTGCATTTGGTGTAAGTGATTGTAAGGAACAATTCAGGTGAAGGATGAAAAGGATTTTGAGTTCAATTGGAGGGTCAATTTGAATGATTTTGGAGATTTGGTCAAATTGGGCATGTTCGGCTAGACCTATGTCTAGATTGGGCTAGCCTTGGGATATTTCCAAATTGATTGTTGATAATGGTCAATAGGAATGCCATGAATAGTTTTCAACATCAATTGGGTCCCCATTGTGGGATTAAGGCAATCAATTTGGTGAAATATGGGGACATAGCTAATTTGAGTCAATTTGGGGATGTTGGACTTAAGTTGAAATTAAATGAATTTGAGAGTTCAAGAAGGCCAATTGATGGTCAATTTTGATTTTTAATAATGTTATAAAGAGTTTATAACATAAAACATGGCCTGTTGTTGGGGCTACGGATTCAATTTAGTGAGATTAAGTCATGTGCCCAAAATTGTGGGTTTGACAAAAATAAAAAATTAGGCTCAAAGAATGGGCCAATTGAGCTTGGATTTGATTTATTGTTTTCACAATGAAGGTGAAATTGAGTCTGGTATTGAAATTTGGGCAGATTGGGATCAAAGTGATGGACATTTGAGTTAAATTTGGGAAAATTTTGGCATTTAAAGGCAAATTTGGGAGTATTAGATGGTCAAATTGGCAAAATTGGGTCATGTGGTAGTTGTAAAAAATGCAATTGGGAATATTTTTAATATTTTGGGAATTTTTGGGATTTTTTAGAATTTTTGGATTTTTTGGCCCATGAAGGGCATTTTGGTAATTTGGCAATTTTTTGTGCTTTTGGGTAAATTGGTTGTTTTGACTAAATTTAGGGTTTCATGGGTGCTTAGGTAATTTGGGTAGGTTTAGGGACAAAAGGCGAGACTGAGTATTTTGGGTAAATTTTGGGAACTAACCATGAAAAGTAAGTCATGGACCAATGGAAACCCTATTTGGGTCTTCTATGTACTGGTCTTAGATAAACCCTAGCCTAGAGCTAGTAGGTGAGAATGTGAAAAAAATTGAGGAGATCAGATAGGCCATACTGAGTACTTTCACTCCAAGCTAAAAATATTTGATTTTCACCATGGATTTCTTCCACATTGAGGAGATCCGAAAAATTTGAGAACGTGAAAAAAATTGGGAAGAAATTCATGGATCTTAATGTTGAACTCTTTAAATTATCATTGGAAGTCATGATTTGCAAATTTGAAGTAATTTTTATAATTTTTCTATAATTTGATTAGATCGAAATGTCTCCTCGTTAAAAAAGAAGAGTTGAGTTCGATGAGTCTCGCTCCGTCAATGCGATGGCTCAAACAAAATTTACTTCCATATTTAAAGGAAAGAATTGCATACAAGATCGACTTTTTGAAAGTCCAGGAGGAGAAATCGAACAAGTTATTGCGGAGCAGAGATGGGAAAACTTTTGTTACACCATCAATAAAACTGATGCAAATGTTGTGAAGGAGTTCTACGTCAATTTGATTTATTCTGATGATGGAATTGTTCAAGTGTGTGAGTTTCATGTTGAGTTTACTGTCGCCCACATCAACACTTTTTATGAGGTCCCAAACTCTTATAGCTGTCACTATGAATCCATTAGTACAACAGAAGACCCCCTCAATGATGTGATCAACTTTCTCACTGATGGGAAAGGAACATGGAAGATAAAACAGCGAGAACAGGTAAATTTTTCTGCTTCCATGATGAATGCCACCTCTAAGGCGTGACACTATTTCATTTCTTTAGCGAGAACGAGTATATTTTTTTGCTTCCATGCTCAATGCCACATCTAAGGCGTGACACTATTTTATTACTTTACTCTGTTACCGACTTATCACCATAGTTAGGTAACTAGAGATAGAGCTATTCTAAATTTCTGTATTCAGAATAGTAAAACTATAAAGGTGGTGAGAATTATTCTTAAGAATATATTGACTGCGGCGAGGAGTGAGACTAGTGGAGCTCTAGGACATCCTTGACTTATTTATGCAATTTGTAAACTTTCTGGAGTGGAAAGTGGATATGAAGAAAGGGTTTATCCTAAACCCATTAGTAAAGCCCATTTTAAGACTTATGAATCTCATGAGAAATGGAGAACTGGGAGTAGAAGTCAAGAACCTTCTACTAGTAGAGATGTCCCCTCTACAAGTTATGACCTTCCACCTTCTAGTTCCCCTACCCTTTCTGATTTGATGAATGAGTTGACCTTGCAGTGGAAGAGCATAGACTTGATAAGTTAAAGAATTGGAGGTTTAGAACATTGATATGNCTTGATAAGTTAAAGAATTGGAGGTTTAGAACATTGATATGACTACAATAGTGAGTACTTTCAGAGGCCTTCAAATTTTGAGGTAGCTTATTATGAAGCTCAGGCCCGACACTACAGAGGTGAGCCTGATGTTCTTTTCCTGAGTGCCCCCGATATACTCAGTATCATCCCAAAACACCTGATGATCAAGGCGATGAAGATATAGCTTGGGATTTTGATGTCAAATGAAATTGATGTACTTATGTTGTACTTTTATTTCCGTAATCTTTTTGTAATAGAAATGGATGTTTATGTATTTAGAGTTTCATTTTTATTATTTCGTGTGCTTGGATAATTTTAATTTTTGTTATAAAGTTAATGTTGTAGTTAAATGTACATGTGTAGTTCCATATATGTTGAGTAATATTGTGTATTGGATTGTAATGCGATTTTTATTTTGCATTTTAATTTTACTTGTTTAGTATTGTGGTTGTGTTAGGAAATGTTGTGCTTATTTAATGTTTCAGTTTTATTCTTATTTCGAAATTTCATTACCCAGAAATTCCTCTAATGTTTTATATGTGTTGAAAGCTCCTAAAATTACAAACTAGGTGAAGTAAAAATTTGAGAAGGCTTGCAAAAATTTCAGAATGATGAAAATATCTACAATACTGAGGTATGATTTATATTTATAGTTTTTCTTTCCACCTGAATTATTACATATTTACTATTAGATGTCCTCTATTTCAATATTTTCAAAAATTATTTAAATGATTTTATGTAGTGAA
>JXCR01139152.1:11143-24411 GCA_002079205.1 Phalaenopsis hybrid cultivar
TTTCAAAAATTCTCAGAATGTCCAAAATCACTTCAAATCTACCCAAAATCAATTTGAACCACTCCATCCCAATTTGACCAAATTGACCCATTTTGACCAAAAGCCTCAAATTGATCTTAAAGGCCCCAATTCACTCCCAATTTCCACCAAACTGATTTAAAGCTCCCCCAATTTCAATTCCAAACTCAAATTCATCATCCCCGATCCCAATTAAAACAAAATACAAACCCAATTCCAAGCTCCATTGCAAGCCCAATCCAAAATCCCCAATTTTAGCCATACCCTTAAATTCCCCCAAATTGAACTCCATGATCAAATCAATTTTCCCAAATTTGGATTCTAAATTGTTCATAACACTTACCCAAGTAGGTTTAAACAATCAATTCACCCAAATTTGAACTCAAAGCTCACCCAAATCCAACTTAAGCCAAAACCCCCAATTTTAACCAATAGGACAAATCTCCCAAATTGAACCTCCTAACTCCAAAATTTCCACCCAATCAATGTCTAAAATTCTTGATGACAATCACCCACAATAAATTGAGTCTAACCTAAACACTAGCCTAACCCAAACCCAAGTCTAGCCCAAATGCCCAAAATTGACCATATGGCCAACTTCCACCAAATCAACCTTTCAAACCAATTCAAAAGTTGATATCCAAAACTCCTCGTGACAATTATCCAAGCCAATTTGATCAATCAATTGAGCCAAATTCAATTTCTAGTCAAACACAAACTCAAATCCAAGCTCATGACATAGTTTTGAACCCAAGCCATGCATGTGACTAAACCTAGCCAAATTGACCAACCCAAGACCACCATGGCCAACATTTGGACCCTAGGGACCAGGCTAGACCCACCTAGCCCACCCTACNAAATATAAATTAGAAGAATATGGGACTTATTTTGGTAGGTTCCTTATGGTCAGAAGACTCCTACAAAAATATAAATTAAGTTCTAATTTTTATGTAAATTACTATTATTAATTAAGCCCTAAAAGTTCATAAAAATTAAAATAAATTTAATATATTTCAAAAATTAACAAAAATCATTCCACACTATATTTTAACTCATTTGCAAAAAATTGAAATTTATTTGATTTAATTTAAGCACTAAAATTGATTTTTCAAATAAAATGGTATTTTTGGCATTGAAATAATTATATTAATTTAAATATTATCAAGTAAATTATGAAAAATAATTTTTCTGAGTTCCTTGTGATTAGGGGCACTTAGGAAAATAAAATTATTTTAAAGTAAATAGTTCTTTTTTTAGTAATATTTTGAATTTAAAAAATTTNCCACTTGTTGGTCGAGATCATACTTGGAGCTTACACCAGAGCAAGTTGACATCTCGAGGAGGTTTGTTGGACTCTACTAAAGCTTCCATAAGCATATTATTGAGTCCTCCCTCTCAAACTAAGGTATAAAACCTAAACTCTAATTTTTTGCTCGGTTTGGGCTTTTATGAAGAAAAGTTTAATTTCATAAGCATATAGTCGTATGAATGTATTTTCTTAAGTAGACAAAGGTGTATGAACAAACTCAAAGTGATTTGGTTGAATATCGAGTGAGATCTTAGGGTTTGAAGTCGAGCGGTTCATGGGTTCTGGCCATTGGGGATGATGACAAAGAGTTGTTGGATCACACATGTATCGATTGGATAGCTGAGAGCGAGCCAGATAAGAAGATAGAANTCACTTGTTGGTCGAGATCATACTTGGAGCTTACACCAGAGCAAGTTGACATCTCGAGGGGGTTCGTTGGACTCTACTAAAGCTTCCACATGCATATTATTGAGTCCTCCCCTCTCAAACTAAGGTATAAAACCTAAACTCTAATTTTTTGCTCGGTTTGGGCTTTTATGAAGAAAAGTTTAATTTCATAAGCATATAGCCGTATGAATGTATTTTTCTTGAGTAGACAAAGGTGTAGGAACAAACTTAAAGTGATTTGGTTGAATATCGAGTGAGATCTTAGGGTTTGAAGTCGAGCAGTTCATGGGTTCTGGCCATCGGGGACGATGACAAAGAGTTGTTGGATCACACATGTATCGATTGGATAGCTGAGAGCGAGCCAGATAAGAAGATAGAACGAGATCTACGAGCTGACGAGGCAGCTATGTGGACTGCGACGCCTAATCAGAAAGCGACACTTGTAAAGTTCAGAGTGTTGTAGGTTGACGTGGCAGCTAACTAGGTTAAGTAAAAAATTAGGATTTTTGATTTTTTTAATTCCAGATCTTAAAAACTCCATAACTTGGTGTAGAAAAATCATAAANGAGAGTGTTGTAGGTTGACGTGGCAGCTAACTAGGTTAAGTAGAAAATTAGGATTTTTGATTTTTTTAATTCCAGATCTTAAAAACTCCATAACTTGGTGTAGAAAAATCATAAAAATAAAAGAAAAGTATCATGTTGCTCAGTGAACAGAGGAGAATAATGTGAAATAAAAATAAAAATTATTTGATGAGTTTTTTATTTTTAATTAATTAAATACTCTTTGCAATCTTTTAAATTTAATTAAATATGTAATAATCATCATTGCTTGAGACATTAGGGGTTTGTTCCTCTTGATAGTGGAGATGTTTTGTGATTTTTCCAAAGTCAGAAGGCTTCTCTACACATGTAACCCTAATTTCTAAGTTTGGATGGTTATTTCACTTAAAATAATTATATAATTTAAAATATAAATTAGAAAAATATGGGACTTATTTTGGTAGGTTCCTTATGGTCAGAGGACTCCTAGAAAAATATAAATTAAGTTCTAATTTTTATGTAAATTACTATTATTAATTAAGCCCTAAAAGTTCATAAAAATNTAAGGCTTCTCTACACATGTAACCCTAATTTCTAAGTTGGGATGGTTATTTCACTTAAAATAATTATATAATTTAAAATATAAATTAGAAGAATATGGGACTTATTTTGGTAGGTTCCTTATGGTCAGAAGACTCCTACAAAAATATAAATTAAGTTCTAATTTTTATGTAAATTACTATTATTAATTAAGCCCTAAAAGTTCATAAAAATTAAAATAAATTTAATATATTTCAAAAATTAACAAAAATCATTCCACACTATATTTTAACTCATTTGCAAAAAATTGAAATTTATTTGATTTAATTTAAGCACTAAAATTGATTTTTCAAATAAAATGGTATTTTTGGCATTGAAATAATTATATTAATTTAAATATAATCAGATAAATTATGAAAATTAATTTTTCTGAGTTCCTTGTGATTAGGAGCACTTAGGAAAATAAAATTATTTTAAAGTAAATAGTTCTTTTTTTAGTAATATTTTGAATTTAAAAAATTTAAAAGTAATTAAGGATTTCAAAAATACAAAAATGGTTTAAATTATTCTTAATTACTTCTTGATCACTTGGGACTCATTAAAATATTTTTCCTAATTTTTTAAACTTAAATGTAAATTTTTAAAGGCTAAAAATATAGTTTCTTTAATTTTTCATTAAAATAATTAACTTAAATAAATTAAAAATAAAAAAAATGAAAAATTTGTTTCACTGAGTTCTCTAGACTTATGTATATTTAATAAAAATATAAAAAATAATTTTTGTAATTAAAACATATTTTTTATTTTGATAAATCATTAAATAAATAAATAATAAAAATAATTAAAATCTAACTTGAAAAATTATAAATTTTTTTCCAAGTGATCCTCTGACTTAAGTGAACCTCCAATAATTTTCCCATGAACAAAAAAAAACCTTACTTTGATTAGTTAAATAAATTAATAGTGAAAATCATGTTTTAAGTTAAAATAATTATTTAAATTAAACAAAATTTTGAAAAAAATCATATTTTCTTCTCTCATATTTTATTTGACCTGTGAGTGGGGTACGTTAAAAATTTCAAAGTCATTTGAATTATATTTATAAGTTATGAAGTAGAGCGCCCGAGGGGCAAAATTGGTAATTTTAGATTTTGGGGCCTTAATCAAAATTTAGGATTAACCAAAGGGAGAATGTGTAATTTTGATCTTAATGAACTCTTGTGGATGTTTGAAACATAAGTGGTTAAAAGGTAGAAACCAATTTGCCACCTTTTCATGGTAAGGGTAAAATTGTAATTTCATAAATTATCATGATTTGGAAGTCAATTAAAATTAGGTGATTTTAAAGTTATGGGCTTAAGTTAAGAAGATAATAATTCACTTATTTAAAGCTTATAATTGATGATAGTATGATCTTTCAATAGGAATATATTCCACTTAAATTAATATTTTGATAATTATAAATTTACCCATGAAAGTTTTTAAGGGCTTGGCAGTGAGCTAGGCTTGATATTTGAACTTGTTTAATGAGGTTTATAAAAGAAACACATAATTGACAATTAACACCTTTAAACACTACGGGCCAACTTTAATGGTGGGTACAGGGTCTTTAATGACTTAAGCTTGCCTTAGGGGCATCTACTTACATAACTCTTAAGTAAAATATTAACTGATTACTTGGGTACCCTATTCTTAGGATAATTAAAATATCAGGTTCACTAAGCATAAGGTGTATTAATTCATTTTAACTAAATGTAAAATTTGGGGTGATCAATTGAACAATATAATAGATCCAAATGAAATCAAAACATTTCAAAAGGATTTAAAGGTTGTTAGGGATTGTTCCCCAAACACTTTTATAACCTTTTGCATTTTTGAAGGACAATTAGACTTACTATACTTTGTTCCAGAAAATCATCCATCAAAAACTTTAGGGACTCACTAAGTTATGACTTAGGGTTTAGTAGTCTACCCTTGTAATTTATTTAAATTTCTTGCAAAATTATATATACTTGTTACAAGTTCTAACATTTCAGTGGGAGCAGCAAGGAGATGACATGTATGCTTTTATAGTTTTATTTATTTTCTATCATTTACTGCAATTTACTTTCACTTTAAAACATTATACATGCTTGGTCATGGATGTCATTTTACCTGCAAAACAAAGACAACTTTTTTTAAAAAAACCAATCAATATTTTCAAAATTAAACAAGATTTTCAAAATCAAAACAATAATAATTAATTTCGTAATACGTTCTTTTGAATTTACGGGAGTCCCTCGAATGAGGTAACCTATGGTTGCTAACGAGATATTCTCGGTTTAAATAGGTTTAACAACTCATTTAAGTTAAGTAAATTTAAAATAAAATAGTGGTACCAGAACTAGGAAACCATGAGATCCTAACCGACGTTACTCTAATCAATTTTAACCACCCTCCGCATCTGAACTTAAAATTGTCATTTAAACCATTAAACCTTTAGACTTTATTGATACTTCATCAAGGAGCTTGAAGCTAGCACCAAGGGTAGCTTTCTACAATAACAATCTACAGTAGCACGAGGATCTACAAGAGCACATCCTTTCCTTAGAATTAAATGTCAAGTCATAGGATTTTGAGGTAGTTTTCTCAGTGCAACATAAATACTCAACTCATTTTTAGGTCTTTGCATAATCATGTTGTGCAATATAAGCCCTAACTTGTTTTAGGATTTTGAGGTTGTCATTTATCACGACATAAATCCTTATATCTTTCAGTTTATTTGTATGATCGTCTCACACAAATATAAGCCCTAACTAAATAAATTGGCAAGATGAAACACTTGATAATTTCTTTCTTGTTATTGGAGCCTGTTGACCTCACTTTTGGTTGAGGTCTAGAAACTTCTTTAGTAGCCTAGGTCTAGCCATAGGACTTTNATAGCTTTTTTCAAATTCTAAAGTATATATATTAAATATCTCTTAAAACTGAGCATCGGGATACCCATTACGACGACCAACAATTTCCCCAAAACTTTTAACGACTGACAGGGAGGCAACAAAACTTTTGACTAAGAAAACTTTAGTTGAACTGTAGACTTACTTTAGGAAAATTGTAGTGTTGTTTACCTGTATAAGTGCTTGTTGGAGTGTTAAAAATATTTTAAAGTATTCTTTAGTGTTTTGTTAATTTTATTTCTTAAACTTTTACTTTTGTATGCGTAGTTCAAGATATGAATGTTTAGTATCTTAAGATTTTGAGTTAGAATGAACTTTTAGAAAGAAATAAAAAAAAAATTGACAATTTAAAAGAGATGAAAAATACATCACATAAAAACTTAGATAATCAAATTGTTGAAAATGATCATCATAACGTACAAAGACCTTTAAGGGATTATGCAAACCCAACTTCAGATGAAATTCACCTTAGCATACAAACTTCTGCTATAGTGGCTAACTCATTTGAGTTGAAACCCATTATAATCCAAATTGTATAGAACAACCAGTTTGGGGGAACTCTATCTGAGGATCCAAACTTACACCTTGCTAGTTTTTTAGAATTATGTGCTACATTTATGTACAACGATGTCTCAAATAATGCTGTAAGACTTAGAATTTTTCCCTTTTTCTTAAGGGATAAAGCTAAGATGTGGTTAAAGTGATTAACACTGACTCTATTAAAACTTGGGGACAATTAGCTCATAAAATTCTAGCTAAGTACTTTCCACCTTCAAAATTGCTACCTCATTTACACAGTATGAAGGTGAGCCAGTAAACAAAGGTTGTGAATAATTTAAAGAACTCCTTAAGAAGTGTCCACATCGCACTTTGCTAGACTAGTTGATTATTCAAACAAATATAATAAGTCAGTAGGATCCCTTAGATCTATCATTAACGTTGATGTTAGTGGTTTATTTTATGTCAAAACCATTTGATTAAACATATTCTTTAATTAAAGAGATTACTATGAAAAATTTTCAATGGTGTTATGAAAGGGTAAACCCTAAGAAAGTAGTCAGTGTTCATGATACTGATGTAATCTCTATTTTGGCTTCACAAGTTGTCACAAAATCTAGGAAGTTAGACTAATTCCACATGAAGTTACTTGAAACACTTCATGTAATTGAGGAAAACTCATTGAGATAAATGATTGATTCTCAATCAAAATCATTCAAGACTTTAAATGCAATTAACAAAAGACTCAGTAACTCATATTCAAACTATTATAACACAGGTTGGAAGAAGCACCCTAACTTTAACTGGAATGATAATTCTAGAGGAGAAAATCAACACTAGGGAAAAAATCAAGCTAACCATGTAGGAAAATATTTTATTTTATAAGCAAAATATTTATATCCATCAACGAAATACTTGATGAAATTATCAGTCGTTGCCTCGGTCAGAGCATAATCCAAACTTATCTACTCTAACTATTTTAGACTAGATCAGGTAGATCAAGAAAGTTTCTCGGACGGACGATATCATTATCTGAAGGAGTGTGACTTCCTCTTGGAGGGCAGTTTCCTGAGTGCAAACAACAGCTACTTTTTCATTCAGCCTCTCCGTCAGTTTAAGTGACTAATGCTTTTCATGAGGATCAGTAAGATTGGCCTTCTGGACCAAGGATGCCTCTATCTCGTGGAAATAGAGCTCCATTGAGTCATACAATACTGACACATTCGGGGAGTAATGTTCGCATCACCAAAAGATGGACCAGCCACAGCAAGAAAAATGATAAAGAACATAATATAGAGATAAATAAAAAGAGATTTGTATTAAACGTGCATATTAAGTACCCATTATTCAATCCAAGTCTAAAGTTGTAAAGGAATAGCCACCCCTCGTTGATTCTCTGTTCTGTCGAAGGAAGAAGATCATCAGTTTTGTACACATCAGTCAAAGGAAGATCGGCAGTGGCCTCTTGACTAGTTGGCCTTATTTCATTCTGCTGCACCGACCCAACCACATACTTCGACCTCGACCCTTTTATCGGTGGAAATAGACTCCATGCGAGAGCTGCCAAGCTGGCCAACCTTTCCTCTGGATGTTTTAATTCCCTCATTTGGTGCTCCTCCTCTTGATAAACCACCTCTTTCGTCTGTGCCCTTTCGTCAGGACAATCTAAGAGTAAATATGACGACACTACTTGATCGTCTAGTTCAGAGGGTCTTGCCTTCTTCATAAGCAGCTTTTTATGCCTCTCAACCTCGAAAAAAGTGCAACACTCCGTTTCAAAGACTGGAAAAAAGCCTTCTACTTAACATTTTCACCAAATTTGACCAATTTGGATGGATATCACTCGCCATAACAAGAAATGAAGAGCGAATGACGTTCATTGAAAGAAATCAAAAGCTAAGGTATGTTTTTCTCTTTCCCTTCCTCCCCATTTACAAAAGACCTGACATGAATTTAAGGATAACTCATTTATTACGTAATTAATAATCATGAATATAGTTAACATTTTGAAAATTGAGATTCTTTTGTTCATATCGCATTTATCGCTATCCAGGAGCAAAAAAATTGTGGAGCTTAATATGTACATAAAAAATATCTGCTTGAATCTCAAAGAGATCATGTGATCAAGAGATAAGATGACATGGTAGAGCATGACCAACCAGAAGTTAAGAACTAAATATTGCTAAAGTAAAATTTTCATTTTCTCGAATCTAAGAAAAAAAAATGTGATACAAATAAAGTCATTAAAAACATTCTACTATCATCTATGTACAAAAATATAATTCGCCAAATAAAGTCTCCTTATTAAATATAAGATAAAAATTATAAGGCCTATAATAATCACAGTAAAATATTATTTTATCGTGTGCTAAGAAATCATCAATCTATTCTAAATATCTACTATACATGTAAAAAAACTGAATTTATTTTAACATTTTGTATCATGAAAATAATGAATCTTTTTCTTTAATTATTATTTAATTAATATTGCTATTCAATATCCACGTCATTAATATAAAGACTTTCATATATACCACCCAATTTCTCTGTTTTTACATATCTAACACCTAATTTTTACATAATTTATGTAATCTCACTTATTAAAAATTTTGGGCATTACAAATGTAACAAAAGTATAGTTTTTAAATATGTCAATACCTAATAATTGAGTGGTATTTATGGAAACGGACCAATTTAATATAATTATTTATATAATATTCATCTAGACAATTTTATGAATAATCAATAATATTTGTATTTTTTATGCCTTCCAGATAACTTTGCATTTAAGTTCCGGTCAGATCAGATGAACCCTAAACATCATTAAAATAAATAAATTGAATATTCATTTTGCAATTTTGCTATTAAAAAAAGCTTAATTAACACGGTGAAACGATAGAACATAGCACATATGGCAAATCAAATTGCTCAAATGCATATTTTTAAATTATTTTCTTAATTAGGAATGCTCAAAATATCTTTGGATTTTTTTATCATAGCTATTTTTTTTTATTTTATTTTTAAAAGTTGATTTATATGATACCTTTAATGTAAAATATTACTATTCTATACATTGAGTATTAAACTTAGGGTCTGTTTGGGATAGCTTATAAGTGCATACGGCATTTTCAAAACATAGCCGTACCATTTAATTCGCGCGTTTCGCCAGCTTATCTGAAACTATGTTTGGGATTTTACACTAAATGTAGATTACGAATTTTTTCTTTTAGTCAGCCCGTGGATCGCATTTCAGATAAAACAGAACCTTAAAAACTCTTAATTTTTTTATTGTAGGTGTACTGAATTGAAATAAAAGACATTACGGTGCATTGAACATAGACATGCCCTAATTTTAAGGAAGTTGTCACTCTCAACTCAGTCATAAGCAATGGCGCGAGATAGAATCTTCTTATAGTATAAATAAGAGAGCAGTATGGAAGAGAGAAGAACAGAGTACGATTTCTTTTTTCTCTGGTTTTGGGAGGGAATGGCTCCAGCGCCTCTCCTCACTCCCTACAAAATGGGACCTTTCGATCTTTCCCATAGGTTAGTGAAGATCTTATCTTCCTCGTAGTGTTGATGTTCGTCTCACTTATCTCCTCATGATTGTTTAACTTCTCGTAGTCCAATTCTATGACTTTGTTTTTTAATTCATCCATTTGTGGGGTTTAAGGTTTAGTAGGCAAATGCACAGAGTAAACCCTAGTTATTATGTTTTACAATTTACCCAACATCTAGGCCTTTTAACATGGAATCAGTGAGGGCTGCAGCAATTCCATCCTCTCGATACAAACTATTTCCCATACGGCAATAATATTTACAAGTATTTTTTTTTTTTGTAAATTGGAGTAATCAATGTGTAAGCATGGTGATTTTTTTGCTCAAATAAGTTTCAGAGTCAGTGCTTTGTTCTGATGACATTTTGATTCCTTGAATCTCTTCAGAGTAGTGCTGGCACCACTCACGAGGCAGAGGTCCTTTGGCAATATCCCTCAACCCCATGCGATCTTATATTACTCTCAGAGAGCCTCCCAAGGCGGTCTTCTAATAGCTGAAGCCACCGGAATTTCAGATACTGCCCAAGGGTAAATTTCTCAAAACCCTAACCTGTTTAAATTTTAGCAAACACGTTGCTTTTGATGGTTTAAAATCTTTCTCCCATGTTGTTAGCAAATCTTATACTCTTACTGATAGTTTTTGGCAACTTGATTGCAAATTTGAATTACTACTACCTGTTAAATTATCGACTTGAAGCCTCTGAAATAAAATTTAACTTGTTGAATCATGACATGCTCTGCTGAAATTTGCTAGAAACAAAAACAATCTTAATGTTTTGAATGGCATGGAAAATTAATTCAGAAAGGAAAAGAAGGCCTTACAATTTTAGTTATGTTAAAAAAAAAGTGGTTTTTGCACCATTCAACTTACTTGAACACCATCAAATTGACTACAAGCTCTGTTTAATTTTGATCTCTGGACTTGCTGCCTATTTGCATTTGTGAATATAGTGGTAATAGATATTATTTTACATTTCAAACCCTTTGGCAAATTGCTTTGCAAAACATATAATGTAAAAATAAGGATTGCACTTGACCAAAACATAAATTAATAGAGAGAATGTTTTCTATTTTCAAATATAGCCCTTTAGGCTCATTAATATTATGCTGATTATACCATATACGAATTCTATCATTGCATTATAAAGTCTATCTTAATCAATGACAGCAGGATTCTTAGCTAAAATTTTTATCTTATTAATTCATGCAGTGCCAAACATGACCTACCATTAATTCTAATATTAGGCACGGATTTCATTTTTTTTTTCATCACATGTAATGTTTGTTACGTCTCTAGTTTATTTTTTATTTTTTTCTTTCCCTTTGTGGTATTAGGTATGCATCCACACCTGGAATATGGTCCAAAGAGCAGGTGGAAGCATGGAAGCCCATCGTAGATGCAGTTCACGAAAAGGGTGGTATCTTCTTTTGTCAAATTTGGCATGTCGGGAGGGTTTCAAATTATGGTATCTTTTATCTACCAACATTGATTTTTTTTTTTTAAGATATTATTTTACATAATTATTTTTTTGCTGGTAGTTTCATTATATTGGATTTTTTTTCTTTAAAAGTGTGAAACTTGTTGCTCTTTTTTAGTACGAGTAAAGCGCCAAAATAGTTCTACATTGGGTCATTTTAGTCCCAAATTTTATAAAATGCTAGTTAGTTCCAAAACTGTTTTAATATAGGCCAAAATAGTTTTCATTGGGAATTATTTAAAACAATATTAAAGGAGTCTGGGGACTAAAATGATATCTTTATAAACTCTATGACTATAACGAACTCTCTGCAATAAGTCATGAGACTATTTTAACTTTTTTCACTTTTTAGTACTCTCTAGAAAAAAATAGCCAACTTATCCCAATCAAGTTTTAATCAAAAGGCTTTTCGAAGTTGTTGGATTTGCTTTGAGATAAGTGTTTTAGTTGAGAAATCAGTTAAAAATCATTTTGCACTCATTTCAAAGTATATCTGAGATCCAATAATTTTGACGCTCATCTTGGCAAAAAAATTGATCAGGATATTCTGAGCCAATTTTGGTTCTTCCTTCTAGCTTGTGCCTTTGATTTTAATGTGATTTAAAGGATAAGTAATATGGTGATAACAAAGTATTAGATAATCAACTAATTGACTTAATCTGCTAAGCGAAAAGTCTTAGATATTCAACTCATTGACTTCACATTCTCCCTTGGCTCAACTTTATCATCNTTCATTCTCAAGTCTTGTGTTTATCCCTCGGGATAGATACAGGATTTGAGGTAGAGCGCTCTTTTCTTTAAACTGTGAAAAATATGATGTCAGTTTGATTTCATATTTTTCTAAAATTATATATATATACGTAAATTAAAAAGCCCTTCCGAAGCGGGTGACGGGATTTTGATTCCGGCTGCCGACAACTTCTTACGGGCGACCCCCAAACATAACTTTCTCCTTTTTTGTGCCGACAATCCTATCGTCATGATCTTCACCTCCTCGATCAGCCCATTCACCGTGAAGTATTGCTCCACCCTGTATACCTACCCATGTGTGTCTTCCCAATCCAAGATCTACATCTTTAATTTCCTAACCCTAGCATCTCCATCCAATTTTCTCTCCCTCCATTGTTTTCCCCCATGTATCTAGGGTAAAACTCTCTCCTTCAATCAAAGTCACACTCCATTCAAGCTTTTCTCCTTCCTTCTTTGTGCTCCTCCACACCCCTTGCATAACCTCTTCTCCATGTTTCGGCATAACCTCTTCTCCATGTTTCGGCATAACCTCCTTCATCGAAAATCTCTAATCTAGCTCCCATCAGAGCCCTAGGAAGGGATTCTTGATGGTGAATGCTTTCCTGATCATGTTCCTGTCATCGGATCTCTTTTCCTTTTAGCCAACGAATCTACGGTCAACCCTTGGTTACAGTTTCTAAATTGATCTGCTGATAGGGTCTTGGATTGCATCTCAATAAGCCTCCACATCATCTCCTCCAAGACCCTACTAGCAGGGTCTTTGTTTGCATCTCATTTGTGACACTCATGTGGAGTGAAATAGTGTTGGCTAATATGCATATTCACAGCAATAGCCTCATGGAAGAGTTCACATAAAGCTAATGATGATGTTAATGACACTCCTAAATTATAAGGATAGTCCAGAGATCCATTATAAAAAGCATTGGCAATATCCCGATACTTAGAAACATTCAAAAGTAGCATTAACCACGGAAATACATTAAGATAGCTTTTGCCAGAATTTCCATTGAACTCAACGGTGAAAAAAATAATCCAACAAGTAAAATTTCAGTTTTTTCTCCTCTTCCCCGAAACGCAATGACTTAGACATGTTCCATATCAATTTGAAGTTGATTATTAAAAGGATTGCAACAATTCCAAGGCAATTAGCTTCCTTGCCACTTCTTCCAATTCATTCAGTAAAATTCTTCCATATTCATAGAAGATGATCTCCTGAACCCTCGAATTACGCAAAAACCAATATATAATAATTT
>JXCR01139152.1:48233-79602 GCA_002079205.1 Phalaenopsis hybrid cultivar
TAAACTATGAAAATTATGGGGTCAGTTTGACTTCATCTTTTTCAAAACTAAATTTTTTAAAAAAACATCCTTCCGAAGCAGGTAACGGGATTTTAAATTCCAATGACCGACAGCTTCTTACGGGCAAACCCCACACCAAAAATAGTGCCGACACACTACCATAGTTGTTTGATTACCTCTGTAGCTGTTGTCTGAACACCATCCTCAGGTGGACGCCACTTCACTGTCATACTATCATGGTTGAATCGACTTCATCAAATCAACATAATCTGTCATCACTACTATTGTCGTCAAACCACTATTGTGTAGACATCTCCACAATCAATGATATGGAATTCATATCTCCATCACACAACGCATACCATCCTTCCATACGCAACCAAGTTGTTGTTATTTCCAAGCATTTTTTATCTCTCCTTTAGTTGGAGTTAAGCAAATAACTCTCCATTATTCAAGTGCAGATAAAATTTGATAATATATACCTAAATAGTGAAATCATTTTAATTTGGTTAAATCCCATTTATTTATTTTTTTCACAGTATTTCACATAAAAATTCATAATTGTCAAGTCTAGATTTGTCCGATAGACCGTGTCTAAGAAATAGAGCGTGGAAATGAGAGAAAAAGTGAGAGAGCTGAAGAGAAAAAGAAGATAACTTGCCCCATCAGGAGCGAGTCAGGGTGTCCCTGGGCTTGTGAGCCTATTTTATTTCATTGAAAACTTTAGTTACAGGTGGGAGGAACAAAAAATGGACTCTTTTATATTATGAAATACTCTTATTTATAGAATATAGGATGTGTAAAAAATATATAAAAATTACATTTTAAGCCGTTTTTTAAAGAGAAGAAATAAATGACATTTAGGGTCTGTTTGGCGCAGCTGCAGATTCTCAGCTTTTCAGCTGCAGCTGTGCTGCCCCTGGAAGCAGCTGTAGGGAANATTAATCCGATATCTTTAAGATGTCCTTACCATTTGAACTCCTTGAAGGTAATTTTTCTTGATTTTTATCGAGAGTATTCTTAGGTAACTACAGTTATCTAAGATGTAATTAACTATAAGGGCTTGCCCTTATAGGAAGCTTTTCTCGAACCCAGCATAATATAAACCTTATTTAATTCCTTATATTAACAGGGGAACTTGTCGGCCAACACATTGGTTTCGCAGACAAAACGGATGTCATAACTTTCTTTAGTTTATTTAATCGAGCCTCACCCTCAATTCTTGTGTTCATACTTCGGGATAGATATACAAGATTTGAGGTAAAGCACTCTTTCATTTAAACTATGAAAATTATGGGCTCAGTTTGACTTCATCTTTTTCAAAACTAAATTTTTTTTAAAAAAAAAAACGTCCTTCCGAAGCGGGCAACGAGATTTCAATTTCGATGACCGACAGCTTCTTACGGGAACCCCACAACAAAAATAGTGCCGACAGCAGTAGACTACGTTTCAAAGTGTATTGACGCACAAGCTTTACCTTGTTGTGACGCTAAAAATATTTTAAGATTTTTAATGAAAATTATTTTTACTAAATACGGAATGCCGAGAATGATTATCACTGATGGAGGGTCTCATTTTAGGAATAAATACATTTAGAGATTGTCATAAAAGTTTAATATTATTCACAGAATCCTTACTTCCTATCTCCATCAAACCAATGGGTTAGCTAAAGTTTCTAATAGAGAGATTAAACAAATACTTGAGAAGACTATAAACCCTAGTAGAGTAGATTGGTCCACTAAACTAGATACCGCATTATGGGCTTACAGGACTGCTTACAAAACTCCTATTGGAATGACTCCTTACAGGCTGATTTTTAGAAAGAATTGTCACTTACCAGTAGAATTGGAGCATAAATGATATTGGGCGATTAAAGAATTCAATTATAATTTGAAAGATGCTGGTGAGAAGAGATTGTTCCAATTGAATGAATTGGAAGAATTAAGAAATGAATCTTATGATAACAACAAAATTTGTAAGGGGAAACTAAAGTTGTGGCATGATCGGAAGATTAACCAGAAGAACTTTGAACCAAGACAAGAAGTTTTGCTTTACAATATAAGGCTGAAGTTATTCCCTGGAAAATTGAAGTCTCATTGGTTAGGACCCTTTACTGTGACTCAAGTTTATACTTACAGAGTTGTTGAAGTGGAAGATCAAAAGACTGGGAATATATTTAAAGTAAATGGACACAGATTAAAGCCATATTTTTAGGGTAAAAGACCAAATTTTAAAGAGTTTTTAATGATCAGTCAACCTGAATAATATCTGAATAGGTCGGGCTGGCGACGTTAAACCAACCGCTTTATGGGAGGCAACCCATAGTTATCTTTATTTTTATTACAATTATAGTATTTTTATTTGAAATTATCATTTGTTTGTGGTATAAATGAGCTCTACTACTCATTTTTATCCTTAAATCATCATAAAAATTTAATCTATAGAAAAAATTGGAACGCATTCTGACCTAAGAGAAACTGTGAAATTTTTAACTTGGGCGCCAAAGATGCCATTGACGCCATCGACGACGGGTTTTTCCCAAGTGTCCAAGAAATTAATTCTAAAGGCTTGCCGATGGTGCCATCAACGCTGTCGACGCTGAGAACAGCGGGATGACAGTTTATGGAGTTTGAAATGATAGTTTTTGGGAGTTTTAGGCGGGAGTTACTCCCTATAAACTTCCAAATTCGGTTCCTAAGTTCTTCTGTCCCCAAAAACGAATTGAAACTCCACCAAATTCATCCTTATGGCGTCCAATTCCCTTGAAAACCATAGATTGCGAGTGTTCAACCAGAGAAAGTTGATTAGTTCTGAGGCGCAGTGAATCTTCAACAAAGTGCTGATAAAGAGCAGACTAATCAAAGAAAGAGGATTCGTGAATCAAAGATTGAACAATCCATTGACAGAAATTAAAGAGATGATTGTGCGATGAAGATGGGAAGTGTTGTGCTACACTATAGCCGTCATAGTTGTTCCTGTGGTGAAGGAGTTTTATGATAATTTGCATGAAATCAACTAGAGAGTTGTTTATGTGTGAGGTAGACTGATTACTTTTACTCCTGCATGGATTAATGAGTTATATATGATCTAGAATGTTCTTGTCTGTCATTATTCTAACTTCATCCAAACAAGAAACTTGATGAATGAGATCTACTAATATTTGACGGACGAAACTGAAGACTGGGAAGTGAGAGAAAATGAGTATGTTAGTTTTTCTGCGGCACTTCTAAACCCCATTTTTAAACACTGGAACTTCTTTATTTGTGCAAAATTATTACCGACAATGAGGATCGGTAAAGTTACTCAGGAAAGTGCTATTCTGAATTACTGCATCCAAATGGGACTCCCGATTAATATTGGATCGATAATTGTGAAGTCGGTTTTGGGCCTGATCGTTCATGGATCAACTTATGGGCTTGGACATCCTTCAACAATTTTCATACTTTGCAGTCAGTTCCAAGTATCTTGTGAGAATCGGGAAAAAGTACTTCTACCTTGGAAGCCTTTGGACCCAACCAAGAGCTTCCCAGCCAATGAAGATGAGAATGATATGACTCTTATTGTGGATCAATCGTCTCAAAATTCACTTCCTATTCAGCCTTTAGTTCCGGACAAGACACTAGTGATCTTGTATAGAATCAAGAAATTGGAGAAAGAGGTACAAAATGTTATGAATGCAATTAACAATATCTCTGATTTTTTCAATCATTTAACTTGGAGGATGAAAGAGCATTTTGATCACTCTGGACATATCAAAGGAAGTTTGATACGATTGATGAGAAAAATGGGATTGATAGAAGAGGACTCTACTGAAGAATTTCTATACCAAACCTTCTATAACCTCTTCGTTCATGTTCAATCATTAGGTGATCTCAGAGGAGAAACAAGCACTGAATCGGAAGAGTAGTAGATTTACCTTGCTACCTGTATGTGTATGTGTGTAATTTGATTTGAACTTTATGTTTGCTTTGCTTTTGAATTTTTCTTTTAGATCTCAGTATAGTTGAGATTGAGCATAGGATGCTTGTTTTCAGCGTTTAGAGTTTTGCGGCTAGGATTGCGGCACTGAATTGATGTATTAAGGTTGAGAAAATACCAAACATGTGTGTCTTGTAACGTGTATTGTAACCCTTAGAATTTATATATAATTGGGGTGTTTTGTGCTGCAAATATTTATTTGTGTTAGTACATCATTTAATCACTTTGAATTTATGTCTATATTGATTGAAAGGATGTTGTCGATGCTTGAAATTAATCAAAATTACAAAAATCTGGAAATTGACCCAAATTTGGAAATCTCGCCAACGACGCCATCGACACCGCTAACGGATTATTCCCGAAACTTAAGTTATTGATTCAATAGAGCTCACTGACAGCGCCGAAGACCCAACCAATGGCGAGATCCCAAAAAATACTTTTAATCGCAATTTTGACCATTCAATTGCCACTATTCATCATCCCTTTCCTCTTAAAAAATGAAAATTTTGATATAGGGCTTGAAGATCTTAGATTTGAGGGTGATTTCAAAGCATTTAGACACCAGATTTTATCATCTCTTGGTAAGAGCTTCACCCCAACCTAAAAATATTTTATTTTCACCTTTAATTTCTTCCACATTGAGAAGATCCAAAAAATTTGAGAATGTGGAGAAAATATTTGGAAGAAATTCATGGAACTTAGTTTTGAACACTTGGAGTCACTCTTGGAAGCCATTATTAAAGTAGTTGAATTGTATTTTGGAATTTTTAATAATTTTTTATTAGATTGACATGGCTCCACGACAAAAGAGGCGACTTGAGTTTGACGAGTCTCGCTTCGTCAATCTGAAGGCTCAGTCGAGATTTACTTCAGTATTTGAAGGGAAGAAACGTATACAAGATCGAGTTTTTGAGATTTTAGGAGGTGAAATTGAACGAGTTATTACTGAACAGAGGTGGGAAAACTTCTGTTATACCATCAATAAGGCTGCTGCAAATATTATGAAAGAATTTTATGCCAATGTGTACTATTCTGAGGATGAAATCATTCAAGTGTGGGGATTTTCTGTTGAATTTAGTGTCGCCTGTATTAACTCCTTTTATGACGTCCCAGACTCCTATAGTTGTCATTATGAAACCTTCAGTACAATGGAAGGTCTGCTGAATGATGTCATCAACTTTCTTATTGATGGGAAAGGGACATGGATGATAAAGCAACGAAAATGGGTAAATTTTTATGCTTCCATGTTGAATGTCACATCTAAAGCGTGACACTATTTTATTTCCTCTACTCTGTTACCTACCTATCACTATAGTGAGGTAACAAGAGATAGAGCTATTCTAAATTTTGGTATTCAGAATAATCAAACTATAAATTTGAGGAGAATTATTTTTAAGAATATATTGACCACGATAAAGAGTGAAACAAGTGGAGGACTGGGACATCCTGGCCTCATTTATGCACTTTGCCAACTTTGTGGAGTTGAAGCTGAAGATGATGAAGAGTGGGTTTAATCTATGAAACCCGTTAGTAAAGCTAATTTGAGGACATATGAATCCAATGAAAAATGGAGATCTGGGAGTAGGAGTCAAGAACCTTCTACTAGTAGAGATATCCCCTCTCTATGACCTTCCACCTTCTAGTTCCCCTACCCTCTCTGATTTGATGAATGAATTAACTTGCAGCAGAAGAGAATGGGAGTAGAAGTCAAGAACCTTCTACTAGTAGAGATGTCCCCTCTACAAGTTATGACCTTCTCCATGAGAAATGGAGAACTCGAAGTAGGAGTCAAGAACCTTCTACTAGTAGAGATGTCCCCTCTACAAGTTATGACCTTCCATGAGTAGAAGTCAAGAACCTTCTACTAGTAGAGATGTCCCCTCTACAAGTTATGACCTTCCACCTTTTATTCCCCTACCCTGAATGATTTAATGAATGAGTTGACCTTGCAATGAAAGAGTATAGAGCTAATAAATGAATGAATTAGGGGATTAGAATGTAGATATGATTATGATAGTGAGTACCTACAGAGGCATTCTGATTTTGAGATAACTTACTACGAAGCTCAGGCCCGACACTACAGAGGTGAGCCTGATGTTAATTTTCCTGAATGCCCCCGTTATACTCAGTATCAGCCCAATCCACCTGCTGACCAAGGAGATGAATATATAGCATTGGATTTTCATATATGATAGTAATTGATGTACTTTTATTTTTGTAATTTGTGTAATAGAGATAGATGTTTGGTTTCTTGTACTTTCATTTTTATTTTTATGTTCTAATTGGATAATTTTTAATCATTATTATAATTTTTTAGTGTGGTAATTGAAATTTACATGTGTAATTATAATAGATGTGATTAGTACTTTATAAAATTGTAATGTGATGTAATTTTTATTTGCATTTTAATATCTTTATAATTTTTTTTTGTTTAATATTGTGGATGTATTAGCGAAATATTGTGTTTGTATAATGTTTAGTTTTATGATTATTTCAAAATTTTATTACCCAGAAAATTCTCTAATGATTTATATGTATAGAAAGTCCCTAATATTACAGGCAAGTTGAAGTAAAAATTTTGAGGACTGCAAAAGTTTCAGAATGTAGACAATGCCTAAAATACTGAGGTATGATTTATATTTAGAATTTTTCTTTCCACCTGTATAATTCCATATTGAAAAATTTAAGTTTGGGGGAGGGAAGATAAAGATTAACTATTAGATGTTCTCAATTTAAATATTTTCAAAAAAATTTAATATTATTTTATGTAGTAAATTTAATTCAGATAACTATATTTTGTAAATATTTAAATATTATGCTAGATTTAAAGGAATATTTTTTGCAATTTTTTTTGTATAATGAATAAGACTATAGTTAACTTTTTAAAGTAAAGGAAACCATATTTTGAAGTGTTAAGAATCTTGCAAATTCACTTGAGAATAAAAGATTGGGGCTCCATGATGTAAATGCTATGAAACATTTATAAGGTAAAGGAATGCTTTGAGTATCAAATTTAGGGAAAGAAAGGTGATGTTCAAAATCATTAAAATCTATCAAGATATAGTAATCCTGACTTAAAAAAGGAAAAAGAAAGGATTGGCAACAATCTCTGAAAAGAAAAGAAAAATATATAGGATTGAAAGCAATCCAAATGAAAAAAAAAGTATAAAAGTGAGGAGAAGCTTGAGGAGATGCCTAATAAAAAATTGGCTTCACTTGGACCTACCTAAAAGGAAGACCTAATTACATTATTGAACTTATATTTATGGATTAGCATCTTTTACTAGTAGTGTTCTCAAAAAGTTCCTATCATTTGAATATTCTATGTGACTTGATATTACAACATATAGTCATTCTTGTAATGAATAGAAAATTAAAACTCTTAAACTTGATGACTAGATAATCTTTTACCTACAAAGTTAATTTAATTACTTGAATTTGTTTTAAAAATTTCACTACGGTATTTACTTAAATCAAACTTATAGTATTTCTGAAATAAAATTTTACTGCAATAGATCATAACTTTTATATAGTACTAAAATTACTTGAGGACAAGTAATAGTTAAGTTTGGGGTATTTTAACCAAAGGAAAATATGTTGAGATTTTCATACCTATTTTACACTGATTTTGATGATATTGCACTTTAAAGAAAGGTATTTTTGATGTTTTGTTGCAGGTATGTTGAATTATGGTCATTGGAGCAAAAAGATGCAAAAAGGAGCGAATTTAGAGTGAAAAGGAACAAAATATGAAGATTTGAACTAGGGCGCCGACGGCGAGCCCAACGGCACCGACAACAGGTTTTTCCTGAGAGTTCAGAATCAAATTTTCTGTAAGGCCGCTAATGGTTCCCTCGAGGCCACAGACGGCGAGATCTGCAGTTGTCTCAACAGGTGCATTGAATGTGGATGATTTTTTAGGGGATGCTTAGGCAACTCTTGGGAAAACTCTTCTACAACTTTAAGAGAAACTTTTGGCCGAAAATAGAGAAGAGGAGGAATATGAAGCGAGTGTGGAGAGTGTGTAGAGTGTAGAGAGTTTATCTTAAGGTTAGATTGTGAGGAATTCTTCGAGAGATTGTAAGAATGGAGGGAAAGTGAGAGATTTCTTCCTCCTTACCTCTTTGAAGAAGAGTTCTATGTACTGTAAAGAAAGGAAGAGATTCAAAGGAACTTATAGGAGTTTTCTTAGGGTGGAATTAGAGATTTATTGGTATTTACTTATTGTAGTTTGTATGACTTTGCTTTTTTATATAAATTCTGAGTTTTGTCGTATCTTCCCAATGAGGTTTGTGTAGTTTTCTCTGTCTTTCTCCTTATCTTAAGATTTTGTCAAATTGTTATTTGAATTGGTTGAGCCATAAGAATATTAAAGAGGTTGTGATGATGTTTTCAATTTGATCTTTATTTAATTTCAATCTGACCAATTGATTTGTTAAAATATTTTGAGTTTTACAACTAAAGTCGGAGCTCCAAAGTGAGAGCCGGTATCCTCCCAGCCCAGCCACAGATTCAGTAAACAAGCATAGGATAAGTCAATGTTCTTCATGCCTGGACAAAAGGATAAAGAATAAGTATCCTCCTATTTGGCACAATCCAATTTGAACTAATTCACTTTATCCATTCACTTTAGTTTCTTGACAAGGAGAAGGATGCTTTCTTATAAACTAAACTTCACAATAGAAACTTTATGAGTAAATTAGTTATTTAAGAGTTATTAAAATTACATATTTATTTCAATTATCTATTAGTGACAAATAAATAATTTAAACTATGTTTTTGTGATTAAGTATTGATTTTCTAAAATCTTAGTTCATAGCCTCTAACATTACTCCCTATGGGATCAATATCCAGGACTCCATTAGAGCCCTGTATTACTTGAGCGATATGTATACTTGCATTGATAAGAAATTACTGAATATTTTATATACATTTTTATCAAATCTATAACCGCTGTCAAGTTTTTGGCGTCATTGTCAGGGAAGTAAATCTTCTAGCAGTAGTATCGAATTCTTGTATTTTTAAGCATATATAAAGTCATACATGAACGAAGAGGTTATACACATTTTTAAGTCGCACATACCCATTGATTGCACATGAACGAAGAGGTTATAGAAGGGTCGATATGAAAATTCTTCAGTGGAGTCCACTTCTATCAATTTCATCCTTCTCATCAGCCGTATCAAACTATCTTCTATATGTCCAGAGTGAGAGAAATGTTCTTTCATCTTCCAGTCTAGATGATTAAAGAAATCAGAGATATTATTAATTTCATTCATAACATTTTGTACCTCCTTCTTCAATTTCTTGATTCTGCGCAGGATCACCAGTGTCTTGTCTAGAACAAAAGGTTGAATAGGCAGTGAATTCTGAGACGATTGATCCACCATAATAGTCATATCATTTTCATCTTCATAGGTTGGGAATCTCTCAGTTGGGTCCAAAGGCTTCCAAGGTAGAAGTACACTTTCCCAATTTTCATAGGATACTTAGAATTGACTGTAAAGTAAGAAAATTATGGAAGGGTTTCCAAGCCCATAAGTTGATCTATGAACGATCAGGCCTAAAACAGACTTCACAATTATAGATCCTATAATGATCGCAGTCCCATTTGGATGCAATAATTTAGAATAGCACTTTCCTTAGAAACTTTACCAATCCTCATCATTAGTAATAGTTTTGTAGAAATGAAGAAGTGTCAGTGTTTAGAAACGGGATTTAGAAGTGTTGTAGAAAAACTAACATACCCATTTTCTCTCATTTCCCAGTCTTCAATTTCGTCCGTTAAATATTGGTAAATTTCATTCATCTAGTTTCTTGTTGGGATGAAGTTAGAATAATAGCAGATAGGAACGTTATCAATCATATATAATTCATTGATCCATGCTGGCGTAAAAGTTATCCATCTACGTCACACATAAACGACTCCCTGGTTGATTCCATGCAAATTAGCAAAAATTCTTTCACCACAAAATAACCACGACGGTGGTAGTGTAGCACAACACTTCCCATCTTCACCGCAAGATCATTTCTTCAATTTTCGTTGATGGATTATTCAATCCTCGATTTACGAATCCTCATTCCTTGATTAATCTCTTATTTGTAAGTACCTTGTTGAAGATTCGTTGTGCTTCCACACTAATGAACTCTCTCCAGTTGAACACTCACACTCTATGGTTTTAACGGACGTGGACGTCATAGAGATGAATTTTGTGAGGTTTTACTTCATTTCTGGGGAAATATGAACTTAAGAATCAAATTTAGATGTTTAAAAGGGGTAAATCCTGCCTAAAACTGCCCATTCAAACTCCGAAAATTTCCATCCCACCGGCCTCGCCAGCGGCGGCGTTGAAGGCGCCATCGGTGAGCCTTTAGTATTTAATTATCTGGACTCTCAGGAAAAAATTGCACAGTTTCTCTCTGGTTCGAATGTGTTCCAATTTATCTCTATGGATCCAATTTTTATGATGAGTCAAGGTTAAATAAGAGTAGTAGAGTATAATACTACAACAAACTAACAAAACTTTCAAATAAAATTACTATAATCGCAATAAAAATAAAGATAAGTATGGGTTGCCTCTCATAAAACGCTTTGTTTAACGTTGTCAGCCCGACCTATTCAGGTATTATTCAGGTTGACTGATCATTAAAACCTCTTTAAAATTTGGTCTATTACCCTCAAAATACAATTTTAATCTGTGTCCATTTACTTTAAATCTATTTCCAGCTTTTTGATCTTCAATTTTAACAGCTCCATAAGTGTAAACTTGAGTCACAGTAAAGGGTCCTAATTAACGGGACTTCAATTTCCTAGGGAATAACTTTAGCCTAGTATTGTAAAGAAAAACTTCTTGTCCTGGCTCAAAGTTCTTCTGGTTAATCTTTTGATCATGCCATAACTTTAGTTTCTCCTTATAAAATCTGTTGTTATCATGAGATTCATTTCTTAATTCTTCCAATTCATTCAATTGTAACAATCCCTTCTTACCAACATCTTTCAAATAATAATTGAATTCTTTATTCACTCAATATGCTTTATGCTCCAATTCTACTGGTAAGTGACAAGTCTTTCCAAAAATTAGTAAGGAGTCATTCCAATAGAAGTTTTATAAGCGGTTCTGCAAGCCCATAATGCGGTATCCAGTCTAGTGGACCAATCTACTCTACTAAGGTTTACAGTATTTTCAAGTATTTGTTTAATCTCTCTATTAGAAACTTCAGCTAATCCACTGGTTTGAGGGTGTAGCAGTAGAGACTCTATGAATAATATTAAGCTTTTTTGCCAATCTCTGAATTTATTTATTCCTAAAATGGAATCCTCCGTTAGAGATAATCATTCTTGGCATTTCGTATCTAGTGAAAATATTTTTCATTCAAAATCTTGAAACACTTTTAGCGCCTCAACGAGGTAAAACTTGTTCTTTAATCCACTTTGAAACGTAGTCTACTGCAATTAATATGTTTAAGCTCTCAAATAATGGAATAAATGGTCCCATGAAATCTAATCCCCAAACATCAATGATCTCAACTACTAACATGAAATTCAGAGCCATTTCATTTCTTCTAGATATATTGCCTACTCGTTGACATCGATCACAAGTTTTTATGTATCTCATTCCATTTCTTCTAGATATATTGCCTACTCGTTGACATCGATCACAAGTTTTTATGTATCTATAACATATCTAAAGATAGTATGCCAATAAAATCTAACTTGTAAAATTTTATAAGCAGTTTTATCAATCCCAAAATGTCCTCCATAGAATCATGACATTTCTGAATGATTAGCTTGGTTTCTTCATAAGGTACACATCTTCTCATGATTAAAATTTTATAAGCAGTTTTATCGCTCCCAAAATGTCCTCCAAATTCAGAATCATGACATTTTAAAATTTAATAAGTAGTTTTATCAATCCCAAAATGTCCTCCAAATTCAGAATCATGACATTTCTGAATGATCAGCCTTGTAAAATTTTATAAATAGTTTTATCACTCCCAAAATGTCCTTCAAATTCAGAATCATGACATTTTTGAATGATCAGTTCAGTTTCTTCCATAAAGAATCCCAAAATATCCTCCAAATTTAGAATCATGACATTTCTGAATGATTAGCTCAGTTTCTTCATAAGGTACACAGTCTTCCAAATTCAGAATCATGACATTTCTAAATGATCAGCTCAGTTTCTTCATAAGGTACACATCACTCTAGAATCATGACATTTCTGAATGATTAGCTTGGTTTCTTCATAAGGTACACATCTTCTCATGATTAAAATTTTATAAGCAGTTTTATCGCTCCCAAAATGTCCTCCAAATTCAGAATCATGACATTTTAAAATTTAATAAGTAGTTTTATCAATCCCAAAATGTCCTCCAAATTCAGAATCATGACATTTCTGAATGATCAGCCTTGTAAAATTTTATAAATAGTTTTATCACTCCCAAAATGTCCTTCAAATTCAGAATCATGACATTTTTGAATGATCAGTTCAGTTTCTTCCATAAAGAATCCCAAAATATCCTCCAAATTTAGAATCATGACATTTCTGAATGATTAGCTCAGTTTCTTCATAAGGTACACAGTCTTCCAAATTCAGAATCATGACATTTCTAAATGATCAGCTCAGTTTCTTCATAAGGTACACATCCTTCAAATTCAAAATCATGACATTTCTGAATGATCAGCTCAGTTTCTTCATAAGGTACACATCTCAAAAATTCAGAATCATGACATTTCTGAATAATTAGTTCAGTTTCTTCATAAGGTACACATCTTCTCATAATAGGAATACATTGTTTATATAAATAAGGCTCATCCCAAAAATATGCTTTTGCATCATGAATGAATTTTCTCACATTATTTATATAAATAAGGCTCATCCCAGAAATTTGCTTTCACATCATGAATAAATTTTCTTTATTTTTGTAGTGTCATCATAGGTGAAAAAACATCACTTACAATATAATTAACATTATCAGCATACCATTGTATTTTTCACTCGTTAAAATTATAAAGCTGTTCATCAGAAAAACTGTATGTAATTTCATTGTCAGTGTCAGATAATTCATGGTTTTCTAATCTCGAGAAATGATCATCAATTTGATTATCAGTTCCCTTTCTATCAATAACCACAAGTTTAAATTCTTACATCAAAAATATCCATGTAATTAACCTTGGTTTGACATCCTTCTTTTGCATCAGATATTTAATAGCATAGTGAACAGTGTGCACAACACATTTAGTCCAAATTAAATAAGATCTAAATTTGTCTAAGCCATACACAATAGCCAATAACTCCTTTTTAGTAACAGTATAGTTAATTTGTGCATTATTAGGAGTTTTACTAGCGTAGTATATAACTTTAAAAAAAAATTCATACCTTTGTCCAAGAACAGCTCCAATAGCATAATCATTAGCATCACACATCAGTTCAAAATAATCTTTTCATACCTTTGTCCAAGAACAGCTCCAATAACATAATCACTAGCATCACACATCAGTTCAAATGTTCCCAGTTATGTGAAACTATAATAGGGGCTGTGATTAATTTTTTCTTTAATTACTCAAAGGCTTTAGTTAGGTGAAACTATAATAGGGGTTGTGATTAATTTTTCCTTTAATAACTCAAAGGCATAAGGTGAAACTACAATAGGGGCTGTGATTAATTTTTCTTTTTAAATTCAAAGGCATTTAAACAGTTTTCAATGAATTCAAATTTCTTGTCCTTTTCTAAAAGTTGGCATAGAGGTTTAGTAGTTTTTAAAAAATCTTTAATAAAACGCTTGTAAAAACCAACATGTCCAAGAAAACTCCTAACCTCTCTTTACATTACGTAGGAGGTGTTAGTTTAGATATAACTTGAATTTTTGCAGGGTCTACTTCCATACCATTTTTATTATTCTTGAATTTTTGCAGGGTCTGCTTCCATACCATTTTCCAAAATTTTATGCCCTAACACAATTCCTCCTGCAACCATGAATTGACATTTCTCCCAATGTAGAACTAAATTAGTTCTTTCGCATAATTCCAATACTTTTTCAAGATTATTTAAGCATCGTCAAATGATGTTCCAAATATAGAGAAACCATCCATAAATACTTTCAACCCATCAACAATTAACTTACTAAATATAGACATCATACATCTCTATAATGTTGCAGGTGTATAACATAATCCAAACGGCATTCTTCGAAATGCAAAAGTTCCAAAAGGACAAGTAAATGTTGTATTTTCTTGATCCTCAAGAGCAATAGGAATCTGATAGTAACTGGTATATCCATCTAAAAAATAAAAATATTTGTGCCCAGCAAGTCTATCTACTATTTTGGTCTAAGTATATCCATCTAAAAAATAAAAATATTTGTGCCCAACAAGTCTATCTACTATTTGGTCTAAGAAAGGGAAAGGGAAGTGATCTTTCCTGGTGGCAGTGTTTAATTTTCTATAATCAATGCAAATATGAAAGGGAAGTGATCTTTCCTAGTGGCAGTGTTTAACTTTCTTTAATCAATGCAAATACGCCACCCAGTAACATATCTGATAGGTATTAATTCATTATTCTCTTTTGTTTCAACAGTCACTCCTCCTTTCTTAGGAACACAATGGATTGGACTTACCCACACACTATCTGAAATAGGATATTTGATTCCAGTGTCTAACCATTTCAAAATTTCCTTCTTAACTATATTATTCATCTTTGGATTTAATATCCTTTGTGGATCAATACTTGGTTTATATTATTCATCTCGTATAATTTTGTGCATACAGATCGTAGGACTGATTCCCTTAATATCAGCTAAGGTCCAACCAAAAGCTTTTTTATATCTTTTTAATGTATCTAAAAGTCTTTGCTCTTGCAAATCATTTAATTTTGAAGATATAATAACAGATAATGTAGATGAGTCTCCTAGAAACACATACTTCAAGTGGTTAGGCAATATTTTCAACTCAATTTTAGGTGGTTTTATACTTGACGAAACTAGATTCTTATTAGCCTTTTTTGTAATATCCAGCATCTCAAATCTTCCCTGAACATAATCTAATTCTTTGTTTTCTATTTTGTTCAAAATAAATTCATCACTATCTTCAAATTGTTTTTTCTCTTCAAAATGTTCTTTAAAATGTTCATTCAATGGATGTTCACTAATTTCCATGCAAAAATATTCATTATCTCTTTCAACAGTAGGGCATTTCATGGATTTCACAATGTTAAAAGTCACTTCTTGATCATTAACTCTCATAGTTAACTCTCCTTTTTGAACATTTATCATAGCTTTTCCAGTAGCTGAAAATGGCTCCCTAAAATGATAGGTATTTTTTTATCTTCCTCCATATCTAAAACAATGAAACCCATAAGAAAGATAAATTTATCAACTTTTCCTAACACATCTTCTATAACTCCCTTAGGATATGTAATTGAACTATCCGCTAACTGAAAAGTTGTTGAAGTAGGTGAGACTTCTCCTAATCCCAATCTTTTAAAAATTGATAGAGGCATAAGATTAATGCTGGGTCCCAAATCACATAAAGCTCGTCCATAAATTTTTTTACCGATAACACACGGTATTGTTAAACTATCAAGATCTTTTAATTTTTCAAGAAGCTTTTTCTGAATAATTACACTACACTCTTCGCTAAGTGCAACAGTTTCATTATCGGTGAACTTTCTTTTCTTTTTCAGAATATCTTTCATAAATTTCAAATAATTCCGCATTTTCTCTAAAGCTTCTACGAAGGGAATATTTACTGTTAATTTCTTAAGAATTTCCAAAAACTTAGAAAATTGTTTATTCTGTTTGTGTTGCTTCAAGCTTTGAGGAAACAGTGGTGGAGGTTTCTCCGCAAATAATTTTCATTGGTGTGAGTGGATATTCTAATTTTGAGTATTCATGATCGTTTTCTTATTCTATATCCAATCTTTCTTTTTAGTTTTTTTTTCTTTCTGTACTCTTGTTTCCAATTCTTTTCCACTTCGTAATTGCATCGCTTTTATTTGTTCTTTTCCTTGATCTTTAGGATTTAGTTCCACAATACTAGGAAAAGTTCCTAATGTTTGGTTACTAAACGTAGTAACGAAATGCCCTAATTTATTTTCAATAATCTTAATAGCAGTTCCTTGATTTTTTCATTGATTTCCTTGAATTTGTAATTTATTTCCATGATTCTGCAATTGTTGACCCATGTTTAAAATCAGCTCTTCCATAGATAACTTCTTTTCCTTAATTTGAGTGTTACTATTAAATCCTGAGGGATAAGAAGGTCTATAATTAACATTTCCTTAGTTGGATGAAATTCCTAATGGGTTCACTGGGTTGTTCGTCCATTGTTGATTTGTAGCAGAATTGTTATTCCAATTAAAATTTGGATGATTCTTCCAACCTGGGTTATAATAGTTCGAATAATGTTGTTGGTCTATTAATAGCATTTAAAGTCTCACACGAAGGTTGAACATCCACAAATTGCCTAGATGATTTCTCTTCCAGCATAGTAGGTGTTGGAGAATAATTCATCCCATAGTGATGTAATTTCCTTGATATTGCTGCAATCTGTGAAGCTAACATAGATATTGCATCAGAATCATGGATACTAGCTACTCTTTTAGGATTTACCCTTTCAGATGTCCATTGAAATTGTTGGTAGCCATCTCTTCTATTAACGAATAAGCCTCATCAAAAGGTTTTGACATTAAAATCCACCAGCCGCACCATCTATAATCGATCTAAGTGATCCTACTAATCCATTATAAAAAGTTTGATTTATCAACCAATGTGGTAACAAATGATGAGGTCACTTCCTAAGAAGATCTTTAAATCTCTCTCAAGCTTCATATATCAACTCTCCATCAATTTGACAAAACGATGTTATGTCATTTCTAAGTTTAGCAGTTTTGGATGGAGGGAAATATTTGGACTGACAGAACGATGTTATGTCATTTCTAAGTTTAGCAGTTTTGGATGAAGGGAAATATTTGGATAGAAAAACGATGTTATGTCATTTCTTAGTTTAGCAGTTTTGGAAAGGGAAATATTTGGATAGAAATTTGTTCTCCCCAAATTCTAATAGATCCAGCTGCTAACGAATTTAACCACATCTTAGCCTTATCCCTAAGTGAAAAAATGAAAGTTCTCCCGAAGTTCTAATAGATCCTGGTGCTAACAAATTTAACCACATCTTAGCCTTGGTTATCCCCAAGTTCTAATAGATCCTGATGCTAACGAATTTATCCACATCTTAGTCTTATCCCTAAGTGAAAAAAAAATTCTAAGTTTAACAGCATCATTTGAAAACTCTATCATATTTGAAGGTAGCAGATAGTTTTAAGAAACTAGCGAGGTGTAAATTAGGATCTTCGTTTGGTGTACATCTGAATTGATTATTTTGTACCATTTTGATAATAGCAGGTTTAAGCTCAAAGGAATTAGAAGCTACATCAGGATTTTGGATAGATAAGTGAATTTCATCTGCTGTAGGATTTGCATAATCTCTTAGGGGTCTAGGTTGGTGTTCATTTTCTATTCCTTGATTGCTCATGTTTTTTCCATTGTATCAAAATTTCTAGGTTCTCTTCTCAGTATTCTAATTTTTCTAACAGTGTGTTCTAATTCCAAATCGTAGTGTATAAGATTTTCTGGTCCAAATTAACACATACTATTTGAAATCAGTACACAGAGAAAAAACTCAATATGAAAATAAGTTGCAATTCAGGTAAAAATTTTGTAGTAGTCCTAATTTATCTGTACTCTAATTATGATTCTTGTTTACTCCCCGATAACGGCGCCAAAAACTTGACAACAACTTTATATATGCTTAAAAAAAATATAAGTATTTAATACTGCTACTAAAAGTTTTAATTCCTCTACAACGACTCCAAAACTTAATAACGATTATAGATTCGATAAAGATGTATATATATATATATATAATATTCAATAGTGGTAAAGTCACATTTGTCAACGCAAGTATATGTATCGCTCAAGTAATATAGGGTTCTAATGGAATCCTAGATATCGATCCCACAGGGATTAATATTAGAATTATGAATTAAGATTTTAGAAGAATAATACTTAATCGCAACAATGGAATCCAAATTGGTTATCTGTCACTAATAAGCAATTGAAATAAATATGTAATTTGGATAACTCTTAAATAACTAATTATACTAATAAAGTTTTTAATGTGATATTCAATATATAAGACCTTGTCAAAAAATTATAGTGAATGGATAAAATGAATCAGTTCATATTTTATTGTGCCAAATAAGAGCATACATATTCTTTATCTTTTGGTCAAGGCATAAAGAATATTGACTAATCCTACGCTTGTTCACTGAATCTATGGTTAGGATGGGAGGATATCGACTCTCACTTCGGAGTTCCCACGTTCCCCTCACCTGAGGGCTAACATCTACACTTCAGCACCCAAATGGGACCGAATTGAGGATTTTAGTCTGTCACTCTAAAATCTCCAATTCTACGCCCGATAATTAGACCGAATTGGGGATTTTAGTCTGTCACTCTAAAATCTCCAATTTTGCGCCCGATAATTTTATTTCCCTATTTTATTTGTACCTAATTTCCAAGGGCTTTGACCTCCCTAAATCTTGGATGTATGATTCACTTTAGTTGTAAAACTCAACATATTTTCACAAATCAATTTACCATATTGAAAGTAATTTAAGATCAAAGTGAAAAAATCATTGCAATTTCTTTAACATTTTCATGGCACAACTAATTCAAATCAGCATTTCACAAATCTCAAGAGAAGGAGAAAGACAGAGAAGACTAATTTAGGGATTTTAAGTCTGTCATTCTAGAAATCTCCATTTCTACACTAAACAAAGTATTATTCCCTATTTATTTGCACTTAATCCCATGAACAAAATAATCCTTCATAGACTTAAATGTGATTATCACTCTATTGTAGAACTCATACTCCATTTTCTGGATCGTATGTTTCACAACATATTTTAACAATTACATTTGCCATATTGAAAAGTAAATTAAGAGCAGAGTTGAAAAAAAATCACAATTTAAAATTAAAAATTCTTCTAACATGCATCTCAATATCCTAAACATGAATCCTGTTCATTACATAAGTAAAGTAAGAGAAAAATAACAACATTATCTTCTCATGCCACTATTTCCAAATAAAGAAGAAAGAGTAAGAGAAACACATCACAAAGCACGAAGAAAACACAACGAAAAACTTCATTAAATTAAAGCAAATCCACTAGATAAGTGTTTACAAAATCATAAGATAATGAAGAACAAAATGCTTAGTTTTTTTCCCTTGAAAGAAAAATGAAAATCTCTCCCACAAATTTTCTCACTGATCCATGCAATGCTAGAACATTCCCTTACATATTCTCTAAAAATCACCTCACCAATCTCTCCAAAAATGTAGAAATCTACATTTCCACTCCTATTCTAAGATCTCTAAACATTCTCCAAATTTTCTCACTCAAACACACCACACACACACTTTTTCTGACATAAAAATACTCTATAATAGTGTGGGGATGGATTTCCTAAGAGATGCCTCAAGCAACCCTCCAAAAAGCGTCCAAATACATTGAATCTTCTTGAATTCGCCAAACACCACCTCCAAAACATCCCGAGCGCTGTCGACGCCGTTTTGGCACTGTTAGCACCATTTTGGCCTCATTTTTTGCCCTTTGGCACTGCCGGCTCCGGCTCTAGCGCTGTCGGCGCCCACCCTGCGCAGCTCCACCATTTTGCTTTATTTAGCTCCATTTTAGCTTTGTTTCGCCCCGTTTCAGTTGCGTTACATTTCTAACAGATCAACCTACAAAATAAGCTTAAAAAGAACCTTTATTTAAAGTGTAATTTCATTCAAAAATTTGTGTGAATTTTAAATGAGATTAAACATAGAAAGACATATTGAAATGTGTTGGGACAAAATTTTCTTTCTAGCTTGTTTTTGCTCCAAATTGCATCATTTTTGCTTCTTTTTCCCCAAAACTCCATTGTTTGTACCTGAAACTAAAAATATACAAAATAACTTCCTTTAGAGAGCAATATAATTGAAAATCACCAAATATAAGCATTAAAAACATATGAAAAATTGAACATTTTTTAGGCGTATCAAAATCCCCCAAACATAAGTGTTACTTGCCCTCAAGTAACCCTAATACTACATAAAAATATGACTTAGGATAGAGATTAACTTATAAACTTATATACTTTATTTTTAATAAATAAAATAGTAAAATTTAAGAAAAACCTTAATAACTTAGATTCAAAGTCTAAGTCTAAGAATACTTAGCAATTAAATTTAAGATTTCTGATTCACTATTCATTTCAAGAAGAATTGCAATTTGTCATATCAAGAATAGTTAGAACATTCATATGAAAAAGAACTTCATGAAAACCTTACTAGTAATGCTACTAATACTCTAATACAAATTTAGAAAATGTAATAAAACATTTTCTTTGAGTTGATTCAAGTGAAGCCAATTTTTTATTAAGCATCTCCTCAAGCTTCTCCTCACTCATTTTTCTTTTATTTTTCTCTTATTTTTTTTCTTTTTTTTTCTTTTTTTTCAAGTGAGGAATACTATATCTGGATAGCCTTTAATAATTTTGAACTTTACTATCCTCTTCTTTAAGTCAAAACTCCTTATCTTTCTTCACTTTATAAATTCATATTAGTTTATGATTTTTCATAAAGTTTCATTCTTTTCTTCTTACATGAAACTCTAAAATTGTTAATACTTCAAAAACACAATTTCCTTTACCTTTAAATTGTAAAACATAATCTTATCCTTTCATACCAAATATCTTTAACTTTAGAATTAATATTCATTATTAAAAGCTTTTACCAAAATTTATCATAATATTTACAAACATAAATATAGTCATTTAAAGTTAAACTCCAATATCCAAGGTCATGTTAAATTAATTTTAAAAATATAATTATTTGAGGACAAATAAATTTTAGTTTACTTCTTTTTAAGAGAAAATTTTCTTTTCCCCAAAACTTGCATTTTTAAATATTTTACACTTTATTCCATAAAATGTAGCATGAAGAAAAAGTAAAAGTTGAATATACTGACTACTATAACATCCTATCAAATTTATATATTGTCATAATAAGGATAGAATGACTGCAGAAGAAAGTAAATCTAGCCTAAAACATGTTTGCAACAATATTAAACAAAAAGAAAGTATATTAACTTTAAAATCCATTTTTCTACATACCCCCAAACTTGATTTTTAACATGTATAGCATTTAGTGCAGAAAATATAAGTAGGAGAAAAAACAGTTTAGAAATTCTATCTACCACAAATGTCTATCAAAAATATCTACAATTATTTATCAGGATAGATAAAATGTAGTAGAAAGTAAATCTAAACTAAACATACCAAACTGAAATTAACTAAACAAAAGTCTAACTATCATAACATGTATCAGCATTGGAATATTAAAATGTTCTTCATGTCTTATAAAATTGTAACACAAACACATACAAACAAACAAACAAGATAAATGAGGTCAATTCAACCTCCATCTCATCGCATCTTACTAACTTCCAATTTCTAACAGAATCACTACACAAATATATTGGGTACTTATAAATGATTTTATAGATTCTAATCCCAAAGATAAGATTATCTCTGATATATCGGTTCTTGAGCACGAACCCCAGGTATCATCATATCCCATTAATTAAGCACCTCTAATAGTTATAAGGATAGTGTATTATCATCCACATGTTACTCATCCAATAGGTTCGCGACTCGTATCAAATGAAAACAAAGTCAGAGAAAGGAAGTAACAAAATTGATATGGAACTGTCATTGTTAGAATTCATGATGTCTCTTATAAAACTCAAGTTCGAGTGAGACTCAAGTTGTAGTGGACTCGTCAATCCAACTACTATAAGAGAACATACAAGTCTAACAATAATAAGAAGTTAAGAAATCACCTCTCACATGACACAAAAAGCAAATTAAGCCACTAATAATCCAAACATCTTCCAATCATTAATCAAACTAATCAAACCACACTAAAGAGAACACAATACAACACTAACAATCATAACTCTCAAGCACACTAAATCAAAATACACTGATAACTATGTGTTGTCTACCATAAAAAACTTGGTTCAATGTCACAAGCTCGATAAATGATTCCACCTGAATCAAAATTCCAATTAAGTAATCCTTAATCAATCGCCCAATCTTTTCCAAATCCAGAGATTCCTACAAAGTCCTCAAATTTAAATTTTTCTTTCAGCGCTTCCTTTTTAGATTTATTTATGTTCTTATTCCTCATATTTCCTTCTAGATTGAAAATTCTTCTAGTAATTTTCTCAATTTTCATAATAATATCATCCTTGAAATTTATAAGAAATAGATCTTTATATGATACTTCATGATCTCCCAAATTTTGGATCGGATTCTCTCTAGATAATTTAGATTTCAAATCAAATTCTTATAGGTTACTCTTATCTCTCTAGTTGTCTTCTAATTTTTCCCCTTGGTAGTGAGTAAATGGTGGAGGTAGTCTTTCTATATATCTTTTTAATTCCTCGGGAATTTCTTCCATTGGTCTTTCAATATCCTTATCCCATCTCCCAACTCAAAGTTCTTTTGAAATATATCCTTGAATTCTCTTCTAAATATTAATTCAAAAACTTTATATGCTCATCATTCATTTATTTAGAATTTATCTCAGGGTCACTAGGAAAAATCTCTTGGGGTAACTGTTAATTGCATTAATAATCTGCTCAACATCAGAATCTCATTCATTTTTTCTGTATACCATAAAATATGCCATTCAGTGACTTTGAATAACTCTTTCATAGGAGATCTTCTACTAATTTCTTCATTCAATTCAGGTTCATCTTGTGATTGAGTCGAATATGAAGATATAAAGATTGTTGGTGTAGATGAATTCTCTAAATAGGTAGGCTTTAAAATTGTATGGGGTATATTCATTTTAAGTTCATGTGATTTTTCAACATATGGAATTAAAAGTTTACTATTTTCAGTAACATCCATCATTTCATACTTCTTCTGAACATACATACAATCCTCTTTAAGCAACATTTTAAACTCATCATGAAATTCCATTTTGATCTCATCTGTTAACTTACTCTCAAAACGTTTTTTGAAATGGTCTTTATTTAGATAATCAATTTCATCCATCCAAAAATAAACATTATCTTTTCTCTCAGCTGGATACTTCATTGCCTTTAAAACATCAAAAGTAACTTCTTGGTCATTAATATTCATATTCAACTTTCTTTTTTCCACATCTATCATATCTTGTCCAGTAACAAGAAAAGGTCTCCCCAAAATAATGGGATATTCTTTATTTTCCTTCATATCTAATACAAAAAAGTCCATAGGAAAGATAAACTTATCCACTTTAACAAGCATGTCTTCTATAACCCCTTTTGGATAAATGATAGATCGAACAACTAACTGAAGGGTTATAGTAGTGGGAGAAATATTACCTAAACCTAACCTTTTAAATATAGATAGAGGCATCACATTAATGCTCGATCCTAAATCACATAGAGCTTTTCCACAATAATCTTTCTCCAAATACACAAGGAATTGATAAGTTAGAAGGATCTTTAAGTTTCTTAGAAAGCTTTTTTCTGAAATATAGCATTGCACTCCTCACTTAATGCAACTATCTTGTAATCCCAAAATTTCCTTTTCTTATTTAATATATCCTTTATAAAGTTTGCATAACTTGGCATCTATTTCAAAGCTTCAGCGAAAGGGATATTTATCATTAACTACTTAAGTATGTCCATAAACTTTAAAATTTTTTTATCCAACTCATGTTGTCTAAGTCTTTGAGAAAATGGAGGTGGTGGTTTTTTTAAATTTAATTTAATTGGAGATATTATTTTTTTCAGATCCTTAGAAATATGTTCTTCGGGTCTTTTATTTTTCTTTGTTTCTCTCACGACTCCATTCTCTTTCTGACCACATCCTCTATCTCTCTTTCACTTCTTAATTGGATAGCTTCTCTTTAAGGTTAATCTCAGTGTTTCTAGGAATTGTTCCCTTAAGTCTATTGCTAAGTGAATTAGCAATTTGTCCAAGTTGATTCTTTATGTTTCTAATTGCAGCATTTTGACTTTGCAACTGGTTTCCCATTTGCAATACCACTTCTTCCATAGATATCTTCTTATCCTCAAATTGTAGATCATTGTTAGAGTATGTTGGATATGAAGGTCTATAGCCTGTGTTCCCTTGATTATTTCGACTTCCATTAGGATTTGCATGATTATTTTCCCATTGTTGGTTTCTAGTCCATATAGTGTGATTACAGTTAAATTTAGGATGGTTCTTCTAACTTGAGTTGTAAAAGTTAGAATACTACTTGTTTATGGAATTTAAAGTCTCGTATGATAAGTTTGAATCATTCATTTTCCCTAATGAACTTTCCTCACTTACTTGAGTAAATTGAGGCATGTTCAATCCAAATTGGTCCAACTTCCTTGATATTGCAACAACCTGAGATGCAAGAATTGCAATCGCATATATAACATGAATACTATCTACATTTTTAGGATTTACCCATATAGAGGTCTATTGAAATTAATTTATAGTCATTTCTTCAATTAACACATATTCTTCATTAAATGGTTTTGACATTAATGATCGATCAGTAGCAGGGTCAATTATAAACCTAAAGGATTCTATTAACCCACTGTAAAAAGTTTGAATGATTAACCAATTGGGCATAACATGGTGTGGACACTTTCTTAGGAGTTCCTTAAATCTTTCTCAAGCTTCATATATTGATTCCCCTTCATACTGACAAAATGAGATAATATCGTTTCTAGGTTTAGTAGTCCTTAAACATGAAAAATTCTTAGTTAGGAATTTCTGAGTTAACTCCTAATTTTTAATAGAGCTAGGTGCTAATGAGTATAATCACATTTTAGCCTTATCCCTTAGTGAGAAAGGAAAAAGCCTTAGTATAACAACATCATCTGACATGCCATTATAATGAAATGTAGCACAAAGTTCTAGAAAACTGGATAAGTGTAAATAGGGATCCTCCGAAGGAGTTCCCATAAACTGGTTGTTCTGCGCCAGTCGGATAATATCAGGATTTATTTCAAATGAGTCAGCTTCTACGACAGGGTTTTGTATACTTGAGTGAATTTCATCTGTCGTAGGATTTATATAATCCCTCAAAGATTTATGATGATTTTCTAAGTTATTATTTTGAATGTTTTCCATTTCCATTTCTAGTTCTTCAAGTTCTTTCTATTTTTTAATTTTTTTTTCTTTTTTCTTACACAGGATCATAAGGCACAAGTCCTGCAAATCCTTTATTTCGCATACACAATAAAACAAACCAAACTAAAACAATCAAACAAAAAAAATAAAAAATATTATCAACACAACAAAACATTTTCACAAACACCTTGCTTTTTACAAAAATAGTTTTCTCACAACACTTTTTCATACAAAAAACACATTTCACAAAAAAAAATTTTTAGGACACTACAATTTTTCAAGTCTAAGGCTAATTACTTCAACTAAAATTCTCCTTAAGTTTTTACCGAAGCCTCCACGGTAACGACGCAAAAAACTTGATGGGACTTTTTAATAAGCTTAATTTTATATATTCTATATGGTCACAATGATATAAACGTAAGTAAATGTATCACTCAAGTAATATACGACTTTCTGATTAAGCCCCAAATATTGATCTCATGAGGAAGCGAGGAAATATGTCCTTAGTCAAATTCTAGTCTACTACTATTAGTCCTTAGTTTGGAATGTCGATTAAAATGGTGTTTTATCTAGCAACTACTCCTAAATTTGAATGGTAAATGCAAGGATAGTAACTATTCCTAAATGTAAATATTAATTCTACAAATATCCCTTTTTAGATGAGTTGGTTTGGATAACTTTAAGATGTAAAAACTACTATACTTATGTAGTGAATTGTATAATGTAAATGAATGAGATACATTAAATATTATATGTGCAAAATAGGAGCATTTTAATTCTCTACCCTGATTCAGTGTTATAGAAAATCATTGGCTAATCTTAGGTTTAGTCCTTAAATCTATGGCTAGGCTAAGAGGACACTGGCTCCCACTCCAAATTTCCTACTTCCTTTCCCCTGAAGACTAACTCTCTCTTTAGTTTTTAAACAATAAGATCGAATTAGGGATTTTTAGTCTGTCACCCTAGAATCTCCAATTCTACACCCAATAAAGTATATTTTTCTATTTATTTATACTTAATCCCATGAACAAAATACTCCTTCATGGACTTAAATGTGGTTCTCACTCTATTGTAGAACTCATACTCCATTTCCTGGATCATATGTTTTATAATATATTCTAATAATTCAATTTGTCAGATTGAAAAGTAAATTAAGAGCGGAGTTGAAAAACCATCACAATTTATAATTAAAACTTCTTCTAGCATGCATCCCAATATCCTTAACATGAATCCTACTCATTGCAAAAGAAAAGTAAAAGGAAATAAACAGCATAATCTTCTTATACCACTATTTCCAAAAAAAAAGAAGAAAGTGTAAGAGAAACACTTCACAAAGCACGAAAAAAACACAATAAAAAACTTCATTAAATTAAAGCAAATCCACTAGATAAGTGTTTACAAAATCATAAGATAATGAAGAACATAATACTTAGTTTTTACCCTTTGAAAGAAAGATGAAAATCTCTCTCACAAATTCTCCCACTAATCCATGCAATACTAGAACATTCCCTTACATATTCTCTCAAAATCCCCTCACCAAACTCTCCAAAATGGTAGAAATTTACATTTCTACTCCGATTTTAAGATCTCTAAGCATTCTCCAAATTTTCTCACTGACACATACCACACACACACACACTTTTTCTGACATAGAAGCACTCTATTATAGTGTAGGGACTGATTTCCCAAGAGATGCCTCAAGAAACCCTCCAAAAAGCGTCCGAAGACATTAAATCTTCTAAAAATTCACCCAAAACTACCTCTAAACTGTCTTGGGCGCTGTCGGCATCGTTTTGGCATCATTTTTTGCTCTGGCACTGCCAGCACCGGCTCTGGGGCTATCGGCGCCCACCCTGCGTAGCTCTATCATTTTGCTTCATTTGGCTCCGTTTTAGCTCTATTTTGCCCCGTTTTAGTTGCGTTGCGTTCCTAACTGATAAACCTAAAATAAGCATAAAAAACATTTCTTTAAATTGTAGTTTCATTCAAAAATTTGTGAGAAGTGTAAATGAGATTAAACATAGAAAGACATATCGAAATGTGCTAGGACAAAATTTTCTTTCTTGCTTGTTTTTGCTCCAAATTACATAGTTTTTGTTTATTTTTCTCCAAAACTCCATTTTCTATACCTGAAATCAACAATATAGAAAATACCTTCTTTTAAAGTGCAATATCATTAAAAATCACCAAATATAAGCATTAAAAATATATGAAAAATTGAACTTTGTTTAAGCGTATCACTTGACCCAGAGATTTTTTTAGCCCTGTTGGCCAACACATCCTCAAATGAAGTTTGCTCGTTAAAGGAACAGTCTTGGGTAACCTTCACAGATGAATATTTGCTGCTTGATACCGCCAACCACAATCGTCCACTCTACATCTCCGTTAATATTGGTAGATTTGTGTTGTCCATAGTTTTAGTAGATCCTGGAGCATCACTCAACTTGATGAGTCTACGGACATTGGCCTATTTAGATATTGAAGCTCAGAAACTTATGGTTGATAAAATGATGCTAAGTGGATTCAACCAAAGTCTCGTCAGATAAGTTACATAGGCAGCGGCAGAATCCACCCAAGACCTTGTGAGACAAGGAGATTTAGCCGAGGCGATGAATCTATCAGACATGCGAGCACACAAGCATGTAAGCCACAACTCACCCAACTACAGTTGGTTGTATAAACCACTATGTAAACACCATCACCCTTACTCCTATTCTCCCTCAAAAGGTTGAGAGTTTAGAGGTCAAGAAAGTCTATAGCGCTGGTTCAAAACCGATCAAGTTTAATCGTGCTTCTACCTCTACTGATCTTGAAAATCATGTAAACTTGGATGATGGTCCTAATGAATTAATGGAATTGCCTTTTGATTATTTTTCATCTTGTGTACAAAAGTTAATTCAACCGGGACATTTGCCAAAACAAATACTGAAAGATAAGTTACAACTTTTTGAAAAATTATGCAATGTTAAAAGTTAAACTTCCAACTCAAAAGAGGGTCTCAGATTTGGTATAATTGGGCTAGTCGATGATTCAAATTTTTTTATGGTTGTTACTAGTGAATCAGAAAGGGATTTCCTCTATGTGGAGGATGACTCTACTGATTCATTCATAGAATAAGCTCCACTAGAATTTGAGGAGGAAATTAACCTCGGGATTGGAGAACAACCTCGACCTACATTTATAATTTCTCTACTCAACGATGAAGAATCTTTACAACGGATCAAATTGCTAACAAAATTCGAAGATTGCTTCGCATGGAGCTATGATGAGATGTGAGGACTGTCAACAGAGGTTGTAGTTCATAAACTCGGGATAAATAAAGTTATGACCGATACACCAAGAATATATGCATTTTTAGACCCATATTTTATACTTATTTTTGATGATATTGCACTTTAATGGAATTGCAGGTTGTTGATTTTTAGGACTTAAAGCAAAAAGGATGGAATTTGGAGTCAAATTGACATTCTTAAAAAAATACTCAGCGCCAATCGCACCAAGGGCAGCGCAGACCGCGCAGAACAACAGAACACTCTGAGAATTTTACGCAGTGATGATGGCACCAGAAGAGCGCTAATGACGCTTTTAAACAGAGAGCAGCGATATAAATTGTGGGACACTGGCGCCGACAGCGCCAATGTTGGTTCAACCCCTGTTCCTAGAAGATTCAATGTATTTGGATGATTTTTGAAGAGATTTTGGAGGAACCTCTTGTAGAATCAACTCTAGGCTCTATTTGGGGTCAAAATTCATCAGGAAACAGACTCCTTCACTCCTTCACATTCCTTTTTGCTCCACAAAGTTCCACCACGCTCCTTTTTTGCCATTCTTCATAATCCATTTTCATTTCACCACCACACTGAAGTCAATTAGTGAGTTTTCTTTTATAATTTAGAGTTTGTGTGGTGAGATTAAGTGTGAAACTTTCTATAAGAGTGTTGGAGAAGGGGAAAAGTGAGAGATATCTTCTTCTTGCATTTCTAAGGAATGACTACAAGGGATTTACTTTAAGAAAGAGTTTCAGATAAGTGTTGTTTGTTTATTAGTGTTGTATGAACTTTCTTTATATATGAAATTTGTGTTTTGTTATATCTTTCTCATGAAGTCTGAGTAGTTTCCTCTATCTTTCTCCCTACTTTGAGATATTGTGAAATGAAGAGATAAAATGGATGTTCCACTATTAAAATATAAAATAAATTGTGATGATTTTTCAACTTCGAACTTACTTTACTTTTTGATCTGGCCAATTTAATTGTTAAAATGTGTTGTGAAACATATGATCCAGAAAATAGAGTATGAGTTCTACAACAAAGTGAGGATCACGTTTGTTTTCTTGGAGGAGAAATTCATTCATGGAATATATGGTAAACGAAAAGATAAATATTCTTTGTTGGGTGTGGAATTGGAGAATCCTTAGGGTGATAGACTAAAATTCCCAGTTCGATCTTAGTGTTGAAAAACTAAAGTGGGAGCTCTGGAGTGGGAGCTGGTATCCTCCTAGCCTAGCCACAAATTTAGGGACTAAACCTAGGATTAGCCAATGATTTTCTATGCACTGTACGAGGGTAGAAAATTAAAACTGCTCCTATTTGGCACAATACATATTATAAACATTTATCTCATATCATTTCACCAAAGCCTCATTATGGTGGGAAAGGTGCTTTTTCACATAAGATATCTTCACTACATAAACATAGTTAGTAGATTAGTAGTTAATGTTTAAATCTTGCATTTCTATTTTACTAATAGTTAAGTAATTTAGTTTTCATCTCAAAATTTAAAATTAGTGTCAGTATTTTCATTTGACTTTCTATAAATTTCCTAGTAAAATTTATCATTGCAAATTTAAACCTTCCCCATGGGATCGATATTTTGGGCTAAAATAGAAATTCCATTATTACTTGATAATGATACGTATACTTGCGTTAAATCCCAATAATAATTGCCTATGCTTATATATATTTTACATAACTTACTTTTAGTACACGGATCAAGTTTTTGGCGCCGTAGTGGTCTCAACTTCATAAATCCTTACATATAAAAAATTAGGATCAAGCTATTGGTTTCGTCAGGGAAGGTAACAATTAAATTAAATAGTTTTGATAAATTAGAAAGTTTAAAGATAATATATATACCATAAAAATACAAAAGAATATAAAAAATAAAAAATCCAAAAATCAATATATTTTTATTTAAGAGTGTTTATTTTTTAGAATTTTACTTTGCTTACTTTATTTATTTATGTGAAATATTGGATCTGAAGGTTTAGTACCTTACGATTCAGAATTAGAACGCACTATTAGAAAAATCTGAAAACAATAAAGAGACATTAAAAAAATTAAAAGAAATGACAAATAACTTAGATAATCCGATAAATGAGAATCGACAAAGACCTTTAAAAGATTATGCAAATCCGACAGCAGATGAACTTCACTTGACAATTCAAAATCCTGATGTTGTTGCTAATTCATTTGAGCTAAAACCTGCTATTATCCAAATGATACAAAATAATCAACTTGGAGGATCATCTACTGAAGATCTTAACTTACATCTTACTAGTTTTCTTAAAATTTGTGTTACCTTTAAATATGACAGAGTGTCTAATGATGCTGTTAGGCTTAGACTTTTTCATTCTTCCTTAAGGGATAAAGTCAAGGCTTGGTTAATTTTATTAGAACCTGGATCTATTAGAACTTGGAGAGAACTATCATAAAAATTCCTGTCTAAATATTATCCACTCTCGAAAGCCGCTAAGCTTAAAAATGATATGATATCTTTTTGTCAATTTGAAAGGGAATCAATATATGAAGCTTGGGAAAGATTTAAAGATCTTCTTAGAAAATGTCCACACCATGCTTTACCAGATTGGTTAATAATGTAAACATTTTACAATGGATTAGTAGGATCACTTAGATATATTAAAGATGTTGTTGCGGGTGGATCATTAATGTCAAAACCTTTTGATGAAGCATATTCTTTAATTAAAGAAATGACTACTAACAATTTTCAATGGCCCTCTGAAGGGGTAAATCGTAGGAGAGTAGCCAGTATTAATGATTATGATGTAATGTCTATTTTGACATCTCAAATTGCTGCTATTTCTAAAAGGATTGATCAAATAGGAGTGAACTATTCTCAAATACCCCCCCCCCCC
>JXCR01139152.1:79643-91361 GCA_002079205.1 Phalaenopsis hybrid cultivar
CCCCCACAGTATGAGAGGAAAATTCACTAGGACAGATTATTGATACTCAATCATCTTATGAAACTTTAAATGCTATAAATAATTGAAATAAAATTCCCTATTCTAACTATTTTAACCGGATCAAAAAATCACTCTAATTTTAGTTAGAATAATTATAACAATTAGGTGAATCCATCTGAAAATCTGAACAATCAATGAAATCCTAATTATTGACCATATTATCCTTCAGGATTTAACTTCAACCCTAACCCACAAGTTAAGAAAAAGAAGTTGACAATGGAAGAAGTGATGTACAATATGGGAAATGAAATACATAATTAAGGGGCTGCTATTAGAAATATTGAAAATCAATTAAGACATATTGCTATTGCACTTAATAACAGACCTTTTGGAATTTTTCTGAGTACTATGGAAGTTAATCAAAAAGATCAAAATAAAGAGCAAATTAAAGCTATTTAATTAGAAAGTGGAAAAGAAGTTGAAACAAGGATCCAAAGAGAAACCGAAGTTGATGAAGAGAATGAAGAGATGGAAAATGATCAACATGAAAATGAACAAACACAGGTTCCTTTAGAAAAATAATTACCTTCATTTCCTCAAAGACTAGAGAAGAATAAAGATAAATAATTTACAAAATTTTTAAAAATCCTTAAGAAGTTATTGATAAATATTCCTTTTGTTAAAGCTTTGGAACAAATGCCAAGTTATGTAATTTATGAAGAATGTACTAAATAAGAAAAGGAAGTTTACAGATCATAAGACCATTATACTCAGTGAAGAGTTTAGTGCTATTATTCAAAGAAAGCTTCCTGAAAAATTAAAATATTCTAGTAGCTTACTATACCTTGTGCAATTGGTGAAAAGTTTTATGGAAAAGTTTATGTGATTTAGGAGCGAGTATCAATCTTATGCCTTTATCGATCTTTAAGCATTTGAATTTGCGAGAAATTTACCCTACTACTATTACTCTTCAGTTAGCTGATGGTTCAATAACTTATCCAAAATGAGTTATAGAGGATGTACTAGTAAAAGTGGATAAATTTATTTTATAGAATTTATAGTATTGGATATGGAGGAAAATAAAGAGATTCTTATTATTTGAGGGAGACAATTTCTTGCAATAGGAAGAGCTGTAATAGATGTACAGAAAGGAGAATTAATAATGAGAGTTAATGATCAAGAAGTGAAATTCAAAATAGCAAAAGCTATGAAATATCCTGCAATAGAAAAAGATAATTAATGTTTCAGGATGGAAGTATTTGATTGTCTGAGTAATGAACAATTTAAGAATGAGTTCAAAAATAAATTAAAGAAAAGAGAAATTTTTTAGAATGAAGATGAAATGAAAGAAGAAGATTTAGATTATATTCAAGGAAAATTTGAAATGTTAGACTTGTTGGAAAACGATAATAAAAAACTTATTCTTTCAAGTATCAAACCACATGAACTTTAATTAAAGATATTACCTGCCCATTTAAAGTATGTATGTTTAGGAGAGTCATCTACATTGCCTGTTGTTATATCTTCTGAGTTCACTAAAATTTAAGAACATAAGTTGATAGAAATGTTGAAAATGTATAAAAAGGCTTTTGGATGGGCTTTAGTAGATATTAAAGGAATTAGTCCTTTAATTTTTGTGCACATAATTTTATTAGATGAAAAATATGAACCTAAGCTGATCCACAGAGAATATTAAACCCGATAATGAAAAAAGTTGTTAAGAAAAGGATTTTAAAATGGTTAGATACTGGAATTATATATTTTATTTCAGTTAGTGCTTGAGTAAGCCCAATTCACTGTGTTCCAAAGAAAGGAGGAGTGAATGTTGAAGAAAATGAGAAAAATGAATTAGTGCTAATAAAACAAGTAACTAGTTGATGAATTTGCATTGATTATAGAAAATTAAATATGGACACAAGAAAAGATCACTTTCCTTTAGCCTTTCTAGACCAAATGCTGGATAGATTGGCTGAGAATAAATATTATTTCCTTTTAGATGGATATACCGATTATCATTAAATTCTAATTGCTCCAGAGGATCAAGAGAAAACAACATTTACAAGCCATATGAAAAATTTGCTTTTTATAGAATGCCTTTAGGACTATGTAATGCACCTGAAACATTTCAAAGATGCATGATGTCAATTTTTAGCAATTTTATAGAACATGGAATGGAAGTGTTTATGGATTATTTTTTTGTATTTGGAACTTCGTTTGAGTTATGTCTTAATAATTTTGAAAATTTTTTAGAAGTATATGAAAAAATCAACCTAGTGTTAAATTAGGAAAAATGTCAATTTATGGTTGCAGGAGATATTGTACTTGGGCATAAAATTTCTGAAAATGACATGGAGGTAAATCCTGCAAAAATCCAAGTTAAAGAGAAATTACCACCTCCTACTAGTGTTAAAGGGGTTAGAAGTTTTCTAGGACATGTTGGTTTTTACTTGCGCTACAAAAAAAATTTCTTGAAAATAACTAAGCCGCTATGCCAACTTTTAGAAAAAGATACAAAATTTGATTTTTGATCAGGAATGCATAAAAGCATTTGATTTATTAAAGAAAAAATTAGTCATTGAACCTATAATAGTACGTCCTGACTGGGAAAAATGATTAGAAATAATGTGTGATGCTAGTGATTATGCTATTGGGGGTGTATTAGGATAAAGACACGACAAAGTTTTAAAGTTATATATTATGCTAGTAAGTCTCTAAATAATGCTCAAATTAATTATACTACTACTGAAAGAGANTTTTTCTAATTGTACCATATATACTATATAAAAATACTTGCATGTGAAAAACAAAACCAAAACCAAAACTAAAAACAAAAATTTAAAACAAAAATACCTCACAACATTTCAAAATATAAGACAACTCAAAACTTAATCACAAACATCTAACTTCAACTAAATATTTTGAGGAGGTAACCTACGGTTACTAATGAAGTTTCCCACGGTCTAAATGAAATTATGGAACTCATTAAGTTGAGTTTAGTAAATTCATTTGGACTAAGTGATTTCAATAGAAAATAGTGGTGCCGGGACGATAGAACCATGGGATCTTACCGGTGTCACTTTAATCAACTTTAATATGCCCATAATAAAATTTACCATAATAAAATTTAAAGAACTTTAACCATAGGATCACCTGATTTGACATTATAACTAAATGACCTATAAAACTTGAACTCTGCTACAACGAGGAGCTTGGAGCTTACATGGTGGGCAGCCCGGCCATCTTCAATAGCAAGAGGATCTATACTCATACACCCCTTCCTTAGCTTTAAAACAACAAAGCCATAGGAATTCGAGGTTGTTTGCTTAGTGTAACATAAATCCTCAAACATATTTTTAGGCCTTTGTACAATCATATTGTATAATATAAGCCCTAAACTCGTCTTATGACTCCGAGGTAGTCGTTTGACACGGCTTAATACCTCATATCTTCTAGGCAATTTGTGTTGATTGCTTCACACAAATCCAAGCCCTAAATAAAAATTGCAGGATGAAACATCTAAATGATTTCTCCTAAATTGAGGCCAAATAATAGGATAGCTTGGGAAATCACCGAAGTTCTCCTTCGGATCCGTGACATCCTTTAGTGTTTCCTCCTATGGACTCCAAAACAAAATGCTTCAAATTTGAACCAATCCCTTTTATACATCTTAGTCCGATATCTTTGAAATGTCCTTACCATTTGAACTCCTTGAAGGTAATTTTTCTTGTTTTATTGAGAGTATTCTTAGGTAACTTCAGTTACCTAAGATGTAATTAACTATAGGGGCTTGGCCCTTATAGGAAGCTTTTCCCGAACCCAGCATAATATAAACCCTATTTAATTCCTTATATTGAACAGGGGAACTTGTCGGCCAATATATTGGTTTCGCAGACCAAACGGATGTCATAACTTTCTCTTTATTAGGAGTATTCTTAGGTAACTTCAGTTATCTAAGAGTAAGTTAACTATAGGGACTTGCCCTTATAGGAAGCTTTTCTTGAACCCAGCATAATATAAACCTTATTTAATTCCTTATATTAAATAGTGGAACTTGTCGGCCAATACATAGGTTTCGCAGACCAAACGGATGTCATAACTTTCTTTAGTTTATTTGATTAAGCCTTATCCTCAACTCTTGTGTTCATCCTTCGGGATAGATACAGGATTTGAGGTAAAGCGCTCTTTCATTTAAACTATGAAAATTATGGGGTCAGTTTAACTTCATATTTTTCAAAACTAAAATTTTTTAACGTCCTTCCGAAGTGGGCAACGGAATTTCAATTCTGATGAACGACAGCTTCTTACGGGCAAACCCCACACCAAAAATAGTGCCGACACTGACATTGTTGATACATCTTATCCTTTTGAACTCTTTGAAGATAGTACTTCCTAATTTTTATCGAGAGTTTTCTTAGATGACTTCAGTTATCTAAGATGTAAATAACTATAATGGCTTACCCTTATAAGAAGTTTGTCCAAACCAAGCTTAATATAAACCATATTTAATTCTTAATAATAAAAAAAGGGAATTTATCGGCAAATAAAACGATTTTGCAAACCAAATGGATGTCATATATTTATTAGTTTATATGATCGAGCCTCATCTTCAAGTCTTGTGTTTATCCTTCAGGATAGATGCAGGGTTTGAGGTATAAGGCTCTTTGATTTAAACTGTGAAAGGTATGAGGTCAGTATGATTACATATTTTTCTAAAACTATATATACGTAAATTAAAATATCCTTCTGAAGCGGGCAATAAGATTTTGTTTATGGTGACTGACAACTTCTAACGACAACTCCTCCAATCAAAATAGTTCCAACAACTAGATATGGAGGATGATAAAGAGATACCTATAATTTTGGGGAGACCTTTCCCAACAACAAGAAAAGCAATGATAGATGTGTAGAAAGGGGAATTAACAATGCTTGTCAATGATCAAATTATTACTTTTAATATTTCAAGATCAATGAAATATCTTGCAAAAGGTAAAGATGATTAATGTTATAGGATGGATGTTATAAGATATCTAAGTGAATGCCATTTCAAAACAATTTATGAAGAAAAATCTGAAGAAAAAGATTTGGAACATGAGCAAAAAGAGGAATTAGATCGATGTGAAGAACTTTTTATGGAAGAGTCAAACTATGTTTGAGAAAGTTTTGAATTTTTGGACACGATAGACAAAGATAAATTATTTTGTCCATCAATTGAAAAACCTCAAGAACATGAGTTGAAGTTACTTCCTAAACATTTAAAATATGCCTTTTTAGGAGATTCCTCTTCTTTACCATTTATAATTTCCTCAAAATTAATATTGGAAGAACTAAAAAAGTTGATGAAAATTTTGAAAAATTTTAAGAAAGCCTTTGGATGGACAATTGCTGATATTAAAGATTGTATGCATAGAATTCTTATGGTAGAGAACTGCAAACTTAAGGCTGATCGTCAAAGAAGACTGAATCCTGTTATGAAAGAAGTTGTTAAGAAAAATATTTTTAAGTGGTTAGATGCTGAAATTATCTACCGTGTTTCAGTAAGTGCATGGGTTAGTCAAATTCACCGCGTTCCTAAGAAAGGTGGAGTAATTTTTACTGTGAATGAACATAATGAATTAATACCTACTAGACAAGTTACACGGTGGCAAATATGCATTGATTATAGAAAATTAAATCTTGCCACTAGGAAAAATCATTTTCCATTAGCCTTTTTAGATCAAATGCTGGATAAACTAGTTGGGCATAAATACTTTTGTTTTCTGGATGGATATACTGGTTATCACCAAATTCAAATACCTCTTAAGGATCAAGAGAAAACTTTTACCAGTCCTTATGGTACTTTTTCTTTTAGAAGGATGCCCTTTGGTTTATGTAATGCCCGTGCTACATTTCAAAGGTGTATGATGGTAATTTTTTGTGATTTAATTGAAAAAGGGATTGAAGTATTCATGGATAATTTTTCAGTGTTTGGAACTACATTCAACTCATGTTTATAAGATTTATCTAAAGTTTTTAAGTACTATGAAGAAAAAAGTTTAGTCCTTAACTAGGAAAAGTGTCAATTTATGATAGTAGAAGGAATTGTATTAGGTCATCAAATATTAGAAAATGGTATGAAAGTAGATCCTGCTAAAATTCAAGTGATCGCTAATTTACCTTATCCAACAAATGTAAGGGAAATTGGGAGATTTTTAAGACATGCTAGATTCTACAGGCAATATATTAAAGACTTTTCAAAAATTGCTAAGCCTTTATGCCATTTACTGGAGAAAGATTCAATTTTTAATTTAGATAAGGAATGCCTAAAAGCTTTTAATTTGTTAAAAGAAAAACTAATAACTGCACCAATTATAACTTCACGAAACTAGGGAAAACCATATGAATTGATGTGTGATGCTAGTGATTATGCTATAGTAGCTGTTTTAGGACAAAGATGAGATAAAATTTTCAAAGTAATTTTTATGCTAGAAAAACTCTTAATGAAACTCAAATCAATTATACAACAATTAAAAAATAGTTATTAGCCATAGTATATGCTTTTGATAAATTTGGATCATATATAATTGGAACTCATTGTGTAGTGCATACAAATCATTCTGCTATTAAGTACTTAATGAAAAAGAATGATGTTAAATCTAGACTTATAAGGTGGATTCCTGTTTTGCAAGAATTTAATTTTGAAATTGTAGATTGAAAGGGGACTGAAAATCAAATTGATAATCATTTTTATAGGCTTGAGTTAGAAAAACCACACTGTTTTGAAAGAGAAATTAATGAACATTTTCCAATTGAAAAACTATTCACTATTGATGAGTTGTGTGTTCCGTGGTATGCCAACATTGTTAACTTTATTGTTAGCGATATTATACCCTATTTAATGACATAGCAACAAAAGAGGAAATTTAATTCTGAAGCAAAGACTTATTTTTGGGATGACCCATTTTATATAAACAATGAAATTATCTAATTATTTGAAAATGTGTACCATTAGAAGAAACTTATGAAATTATTCAAAAATGTCATAATTCTGATTTTGGGGGACATTTTGGTGTTGATAAAACAACGTAAAAAAATTTACAATCTGGATTCTATTGGCCTACAATTTTTAGTGATGTTAATGTTTATATCAAAACTTGTGATAGATGTCAACAAGTAGGCAATATCTCTAGAAGAAATGAGATGCCCCTTAATTATATGCTAGAAGTTGGAAATATTTGATGTTTATAGATGAGGTTTCATCGAACCATTTATACCATCTTTCGAAAATTTATAGTCTGTTAGTAGTGGACTATGTATCCAAATGGATAGAAGTTGTTGCTTTACCTCGATGTGATGAAAAATTTATATATTCTATTAGCAGTGGACTATGTATCCAAATGGATAGAAGCTGTTGCTTTACCTCGATGTGATGCTCAAAGTGTTGCAAAATTTTTAAAAACTAACATATTTTGTAGATTTAGGATGCCGAGAGTTATCATTACTGATGGGGGAAGTCATTTTACAAAATGTCATAATGGAGAAGTTATTAAAGAAATATCATATAAATCATAGGATTGCTACAGCTTATCATCCTCAGACAAGTGGTTTGGCTGAATTATCTAATCAGGAAATTAAAAGAAGTATGGAAAAATCTGTGAATGCAATAAAAATAGATTGTTCAGTCAAACTTGACTATACTTTGTTGGCTTATAGGATTGTATACAAAACTCTTATAGGAATATCCCCATATAGGCTAATATTTGGGAAAGCTTGTCACAAACTAGTTAAACTTCAACATAAAGCATATTGGGCGATTAAAGAATTTAATTGTAATTTGAAAGATGCCAGCAAGAAAAGATTATTGCAATTAAATGAGCTTGAAGAGATATGGAATGAATCTTATGAGAGTGCTACGATTTATAAAGAAAAGTTGAATATGTGGCATGATTGAAAGATTCGTACTAAAAATTTTCAGCCAGGGCAGCAAGTCTTCCTATATAATGCATGGTTAAGATTTTTTCAAGGAAAACTTAAGTCCAGGTGGATGGGCCCATTTGTTGTGATAAAATTTTATCCTTATGGAGTTGTATATATTAAAGATCCTAAGTCTGAGAAAATATTTAAACTTATTGGACCTAGACTGAAACCTTATTTTATAGGAGATCAACATAAATTTAATGATGAAAAGATGTTGGGTCAACCAGAACAAGTAGTGGTTACATCGGGTTGATGATGTAAAACCAAGCGCTTTGTGGGAGGAAACCCATGATAATCAGAGTGTTTTTGTTTTGGTTGTTATTTTATGTGTGATTAAGAAAGTTGGGTAGTATTTTTGAAATTATTATGTGTTAGTATAGATTTTAAGACTTTATTTAGTTACCAAGACATGTTGGAATGAGAATTGGGATGTTAAGTTGACTATTGCAAAAATGTGCATTGGCGCTTAAGCACCAGATCCAGCGCTTAAGCGCGACAGTTTAAACACATGTGAAAAATTCATATTCTAGAAAGTATAACCATCGATTAGTTTGTAAAAACATGCCTAGACAGTTCCTAAACATGCCTAAGAGTTGTTAGAGAGACTTAGGTCTATAAAACAAATGGTTTGGTGAAGGAATTTCACCCGAGATCATTTATAGCCCTAAAAGTCTAAGAGAAAGTAAGATTTAGAGAAAATGTCATCATGGAAGATGGATTTGAAGAAGAAGGAAGAATCCATGAAGAAGAGGTTATTAGTCAAAGTGCACAAGAGATGTATAATGGTTTCTTAGCCATTGGTATCAAAGGGATATCAGAGAAGATCAACAAAATTGAGAATACTATAGCTTTATTGGAGACCAAGTTACTTAAGTTGCATCCACATCTAGAGCATATTGGATGGCAATTTAAGACGCAATTTAGCCACAAAAGTTATATAGAGGAAGAGGATAAGGCAATTTTCATAAAGCAAAAGTGGATTGAAGAAGATAGTATTAGAGCTAGTCACCACCCTCCGTTTATTAACTCTTTACTGCTAGAGAGAGTAATGAAAGAAAGGATTTTGTTCCTTTAAATGAAGAATGTAATTACTTTTAGTGTTATAATTTTTGTGTTAGAAGTTGTTGCTTTCAAGTGATTTTGTGTTTAAGTCTTGTTTTTAGTATTTATGACATTTCATATGTGTTTAATTGTGAAATGATTGTTATGTATTTGTATTTTGGAAAATTTTCTCATCCAAGACTATTTGTAGTGAGAATTAAGTATTTAAAGGTATTTGTACTTGATTGTGAATTAAAATAAGTTTGTTTCTGTGAAAATTTGTGTTATTTTTAGCCTCAAATTGAAATAGTTTTTATGGAGTATTTTAAGAGAGAGGGGAGTTATAGAAAGTTGAAAATAGTCTTTTAAGTGCTATGAGACCATTTAGGGGTGGTTTAATTAGGAAAATAGTGAATTTTACTATAATTTAAAAATTTTAAAAATCATGCACTGGCGCCTAAGCACCACATCTCGCGCTTAAGCGCGAGCCAACCTGAGAGGCAGGCACCTAAGTGTCATTTACCCGTGCTTAAGCGTCGGTTCACGGAGAATGTTTTGTGAATGGTTGAAAGTGAAATTTCAGCCCAAAAATCACCATTTTTAACACCACCATCACCTTCAACCTCTCGAGTTTGTGATTTTTGGGGGCTAGGGCACATCTAAAGTGAAGATTTCTTGGTGGAATCAAGTGAAATTTGATAGATCCAAGTTTCTTGAGGTAAGAGCTTCACTTCTATGCAAAAATTTTAGATTTTCACTATGTATTTTGAGCACAATGGGAAAAATTTGAAAATTCACTGTTCATGGGGAAAAATGAGAAAAAAAATCTATGGAAATGCATGGGAAGTGTAGTTTATACTTTGGAGGTTTAGTTTAGTAATTTAGACATAATTTTTAAATTTATTTTTTGAATACATAAAATTTGTAGAATGGCACCAAGAATGAAGAGGAGCAAAGGAAATAGCCCTTTTGAGTAGAGTAAATTTGTTATTTTGAATGCTCAGGATCTATACAGTGATGCGTTACAATCGCGGAAACTAATTCAAGTGCGGTGTTATATGATTCTAGGTGGAGATGTAGAGGATTTGATTATTCGCCAACAGTGGGAACGATTATGTTGTTCCTCTGTTGCGGCAGTTATTTCTATTGTTAGGGAGTTCTATGCAAACCTCCTTGAGGCTGAAGACAATAGAGTTATGGTTCGAGGAAAGTTGGTACCTTTTCACTTGAGGTAATCAAATTTTTTTATTATCCACCACCTAATACGTTATGTTTTTATGCAAATTATAGTCCGACTGAAGCAGAGTTAGGCGAGATTATTTCTTACTTAACTATTGGAAAAGGACTTTGGAAGATCACAAATGAGAGGAGAGCCAACTTCCTAATTTCAAAGTTATGTGCACGTTCAACAGCCTGACACTATTTTATTTCTAATCGTCTGCTACCAACAAATCATCTCAATGAAGTGACCAGTGAGAGTGCAAAGTTAAATTAATTTATCCAGAAAGGAAAGCTCAACAACATAGGAGCTTTGATTTATCAGACTATCATCAGTTCTGCCAGTGTCGTTACTACTGTTGGTCTGAGATTCACTTCGTTGGTCTTTTCTTTGTGTGAGCAGGTTGGAGTTAAATATGATAGCTTGGAGGAAGTGTTATTACCTCTAAAGACCATCACTAAGGTGAATGTAAAGAATTATTCTGAGCATTCTATCCTTTGCTTGAGAGGAGGATTTTCTAGGAGTTATGGAATGGAGACGTCTGCTGCTTCTATCTTTATTGCTTCTAGAACTAGACCATCTACCTCACGTGCTTCTACATCTAGAGGTGAGTCTACTGAGACCCAAGATTAATTATTGCAGAGGATGATGGAACATATCAATTTTATCGCTAACAAATTTTAGAATTTTGAGTGTTTTGCAGAGCATACTGATAGGTATAGTAGGAGAAATAGTGATTATGAAGAGAAATTTCAGTCATCTCTAGAGAACCTAATTAGGGGTGACCCAGGAGTAAAATTTCCTCCATATCCTTGATATCTTGATTATGATCCTATAAAAAAGTGGTATAGCGGTGATTCAGAAGATGAGGAGTAGAATTGAGAGATTTTTATGTTTGTATTATGTGTTAGATTATGTGCTTTGGACTTGAGATTTGAGGTATGTTGTTTATTTTTATGTTGTGGACTATGTATATGTACTATGTATTGTGTTATATACTATTGTCTTTTATTGTTATTGTGATGTTTGTGTTAGTTAGTAGTTTGTTTTAAAATTCTAGGGTAGTAACTTTGTGAGGTTTTGTGTTTTAGTTAGTGTAGAACGTAAGGCTTTTGAAAAGATGAAATGTTGCTAACTTAGGTCTTAAATATTAAATAAGTTAGTGTAGAACTTAACTTATTTTTCTTTTATCATGTTTTTGAGTATTTGTTTTTATGTTGAGATTGTGAAGTCAAGTTAGTGTGTTAGTTTGCTTTTATGTTTATAGCCACTTTTTAGAAATCTATTGAATCTCTACATGTTGAATTGAAAAGAAAATATTAGAAAATTTGATCGAAATTGGTTTTACTCCTGTTTTTAGTTTTATTCTTGTATCATTAGGGTATAAAAATTCTTGTTAGGAGTTATTTTAATTTTCATTCCTGCTTATATATACTTGATGCAAAACTGTTTAGTCTGTTAAAAATTTAAGATTGGGGGGGGGGGGGCAAAAATTTTTTTAAAAA
>JXCR01139152.1:91398-147866 GCA_002079205.1 Phalaenopsis hybrid cultivar
GGGGGGGGGGGGCAAAAATTATTTTCAAAACTTGAAATTTATTTAATTTCAAATGAACTACAAGTAAATTTGCTTTGAAAAGAAAAATTGATCATGAATATGAAGTTATATTAGGGAAGTAAAATTTAATTTTAGAAATGAGTAACAGAATTTAGTTGAAATTTTGGGTAATGAAGCAAAACATTAAGTTAAAAGTTTTTAGTGTAGAAAATGATTAATATAAATAATTATCTTTAGAAAGAAACATTATATTTTTGAAAATTTTAGAATTTTATACTTTTATTTTTAATACTTAAATTTCTTTTATTCAAAATAATTTCCAAAGCTATTATTATATTTATAAGTAACAGTTTCGTATCAAGAATTTACTTTAGGAAAGGAAAAACAGAACTTAAAATTATTAAAGGCCTATCCACATATAGTAATCCTTGCCTAAAAAAAAGAAAAGAAAAAAAAAAGAAAGGAAAGAGAAAAAGAAAAAAAAAGAAAAAGATAAAAAAGTGAGGGAGGAGAACCTTATGGATTAATGCCTAATCAAAAATTGGTTCTACATTTGAACTTTTTAAAGTATGAGACTTCATAAAATCTTAAGTTTATAAATATAATATAGTAAGTAAAATTATTCTTAATGAAGATTTTTAATTGAAGATAATTAAAAAACTAAATTCTAAATTTGGAAGACTTACAATATTTCTGAATTAGATAGGAACTCATATTTTCAACTTTATTAACAATAAAATTTTATAAACTTTAATTTGGTCCCATTTACTTAATATTTTTTCTAAATTGGACTACTATATTTCTAAATCTAAATTTTAGTAACTCCTAAGGAAGCTCATATACATATCATACATATTTTGTTTTTAAAGATTGAAGTGTCACTTAAGGACAAGTAACATTTTAAGTTTCGGGGATTTTGATATGTCAAAAATATAGTGTTTTTAGACACATTTTTAATCCTATTTTTTAGATATTACGCTTTAATGGAAGGTATTTTTGTGTTTTTATTTCAGGTACAAGTAAAAAGGTGAAAAATGCTTAATTTAGTGAAAAAGGCTTAAATTTGGAGCAAATAGGTGAAAATTGGGCAAAAGTGTTGTGGTGCCTAAGCGGCAGATCCGGCGCTTAAGCGCCTGTTAAACAGAGAAGGCCCCGACTAAGAGCTAGAGACCCTGTGCTTAAGCGCCAGTGGCAGTTATTGGATGAGTAAATTTGGTTTTAGTAAATTTTAAAGTGGTTTTTGAGGCGCCTATTGGCTTAATTGGTGGTTACAACCACCATGGAGGAAAATTATTGCGAAAGGATGCATCTCTTGGGAAAATACATTGAATCAAGACACATTTTGAAGAGATACTAAGGCACCTATTAGAGAATTATAAAAAAAGAAAGAATGAGACTTTCAAAGCGGTCTTTAAAAGGTTTGAAAAGGCGTGGGGTCTAGAAAGTATCTGGATAGTTTTGAAAGTTCTAAAATTGGGGAGTTGGAGAGATTTTCAGGCACAACATATTTATCCTTTTTATTTTAGTTTTATACTGAGAGTGTTGTAAAAGAGAAGAGATTCAAAGGAACTTCAAGAGTTTGGTGAAGGACTTGAGATAAGTTTTTTATGTTTATTTTAGACTCCTTTTTGTTTTAATTGAGACTAGTTGTTGGTTTGACAATTATTTCTTCTTTTAAACTAAAGTGTGGTTTCATTTTCTCAATGGATTTAGAGTAGTTTCTTTATCTTTCTTCTTAAAAAGATAAGTAATGAAGTGTTGGTCGAAAGTTATAGATAGTATTGATCTTTAATGTTAGAAGAAGTTGTGATGATTTAAATCCATGCACATCATATACTTCTTAATTCGACCAATCCATATGTTAAAATTTGTTGTGAGAACATTTAAGAACTGGGTTGGGATTGTCTTAGTCAACAATTGGAAAGAATCACATGAGGTTGTATGAATATGAATGTAGTTCATATGATTGAGTGCAAATAAAAAGGGTAATCTTCATTGAAGGGTGTAGAGTTAGAGAACTTTAAAGTGACAGATTAAAGCCCCCAACTTGGTTTATTGTTTTAGGTCCTGATACAAGATGTTAGCCCCCAAGTGGAGGGAATCAAGGGAACTCTAGAGTGAGAGCTAATATCTTCCCTACCTAGCCGATCTTCAGAACTACTCAAACTTTAATCAGCAAATGTTCTTTATAGCATCTCTAGTAAGAGTAAGGAATATTATTGCTCCTATTTGGCACAAAACAATATGTATACTTCCACAAAAGAATTCCTATACTTCTTACTGATTCATGATAAGGAGAAAGATATTTCATATTTAGTGTTTTTTTTTCTGACTTCTTACTGATTCATGCATACTTCTACAGAAATTTTGCTTTTTAAGTTTGTTATGTTTTTGTCAAAATATTAAAATTACCAAAAATGTTTAAAATTTCCTTACTATGAAAACGTCTTTACTTTAAATAATTGTCTTTTTAAAAATAGAAAGTTTTCCAAAAAGTGTATATTGTATATCTTTCCTTTGGGTTCGATATTCAGGTCTTAATCAAAAAGTCATATATTACTTAATAACGATACGTATACTTACGTAGTATCCCACAATATATAAATTAAAAGTTAAATTCTTATTTTTCTTCAAGATCAAGTTTTTGGTTTTGTTGGGAAATAAGAAAATATAAGTAAAAAATATAATCAGAATTATTGTTTTACTGTTGCATCTAAGCAGTTTCGGGATCACCTAAGCACTAGGTAACCCGTGCTTAAGTGCCATAATTAGTTATTTAAAGATTCATTGAACTTGGACAAATTTTTGAAGAGGTTTTTGAAGCAACCCTTGGTAAAAACATGGAAAATATTTGATGGACAGAAAAATTAATTCAATTTTTTATTTAAGGAGACAACTTTTAGAAGATTCATTGAATGGATACACAATTTGAAGAGACACCAAGGCACCTCTCAGATTTTTACAAAAAAACTTGGATCATCCTTGGAAGAGGCAAATCATCATCTATCCATCGGATTTACCAGTGCCAACTACCACATACGCCGCCACCACTACCGTCGCTCACTTTTTCTTTTTAGTTTGAGTAGATTTTGTATTGTGTGTTAAGGAAGATTTTCAAAGGAACTTCAAGGCATTTGGTGGAGAAGAATTTGAGATAATTTTTTATCTTTGTGACTACCTTTGGTTTTAATTTAGACATCTTGTTTGTGTTCATGATTTCTGCTTTCAACTCAAGTATGGTTGTGTTTTCTCCATGAATTATTAAAATATTTCTTTATATTTTTACTTAAAATAAAAAGTTATTGAGTAATGGAGGGAAGTTGTGTAAAGTATTATACTTTAATGTTAAAAGAAGTTATGATGATTTTAAACCCTGTAGTTCAATTACTTCTTGATTTGGCCACTTAAGATGTCAATACCTATTGTAAGAACATGTAAGATCCGAGATGGTATTATCTCAATCAACGAAGGGTGAGAATCTCATTTAATTTCATGGATGAGAATGTAGTTCATGGGGTTGAGTTAAAATAACCAGGGAATAAACTTTGAAGGGTGTAGAATTAGAGGAATTTAGAGTGACAGACTATAACCCCCAATTTGATTTATAGTTTTAGGTTTTGATATGAGATGTTAGCCCTAAGGTGGATGGAGAAGAGGAAACTCTAGAGTGAGAGCTAGCATCTTCCTTACCTAACCCATCTCAAGACTATTCAAACTATAGATTAGCAAATGTTCTTTATAGCATCTCTAGAAAAGGAAAAAAATATTATTGCTTCTATTTGGTGCAACAAAATTTGATTACTTCCACAATAGAATTCCTATACTTTTTACTGTTTCATGATAAGAAACAGGATATTTTATTTATATTGCCTTCATCTAGCAAATATCTTGTTAAGTTAGTTTCTTACTTTATTCTCAACTATCAAAAATTACAAAAAGAAATGAACTTTCATTCCTATATTAGTATCTAGAGTTTAAGTAAGAATATTTTGCTAAGTAAAGTTTTGTTATCTAATTTCTCCTATTTTATAAAGTGCATAATATATTTTCCCTTTGGGTTTAATATTTGGGGCTTAATAAAAAATTTCTATATTAGTTGATTATCAAAACGTTGTATTTGGTTAAGAATCAAGGGAGAACTTATGTTTAGAAAACTAACACTTTACGGGTTAGGTCTATTGCGGATGATGATCATGAGTCGTTTGATTGCACCTAAATTGAACGGACGAACCAGATCAAGTCAGACTTAGGGGAAAAATTGTAATTTCCTCCCTTTTATCCTAATTAGAATTTTGGATGGTTTAAAAACTTACAGGGCAATATTTTGATCTTAGGTAACATCCCAATGTGATTGAGACATAAGGGCATGAAGTCGAAACCAATCAACCCCACTTTTAAAGTAGAAGGGTATAATTGTAATTATCCTAATCGTGGAATATTAGAAAATGAAATTGATTTCAATGATGTAAATGTTTAGGATATAAGTTAGAAAGATAATGGCACACCAATTTAGATTTCCCAAACAAATGGATGAGTCATAAGTTTATATTTTAACTAGATATTACTAATTTGACCCCATTTCTACAAAATTACATATCTTACCTGGTGTTTTCTTAGCTTTGTAGTGAGCTAAGTGCAATCTAAAGATTCCTGAGGGTTAGTTAAAAGTAAACCTTAATTAATCTGTCTCAAGTAGTACAAGCTCAAACTTGCTTCGCCTCTTTCTCAAAGATTAATTGAGATAAGGAAATGAGCACAATAAAAACCTAACAAACCTCAGGATGTTCTATTCAACAACAAGATAAGTTCAAATGAACTTGAGATAGTCTGAAAGATTCTTAAGAGTTGTTTTGGGCTATGTCCCAAAAACTTTTATAATCTTTTTGACATTTTGAAGAGCAATTTAACTCATTTTGCTTTGTTCAAGAAAATCATCCTTAAAACCCTATAGGGACCAATCAAGTTATGAATTGTTATCATTTTCAAATTTAAATCATTAAAGCTTCATTGCTACTTAGTAGTTGCTCTTACTTTAACTTTGCAAAATATATATATATATATATATNTGTTAACATTTCAGCAGGAGTAGTGAGAAGATGACATGTACACGTTACAATTTATTTATTGTTATTTTATTTCAACATTAATGTATTATGCATGCTTGGTTGAGATAATTTTCAAAAAAGCATAAAACAACAATTTTGAAAATTAAGATAAGCTATTTTCAAAATTAAACTAAAACAACATTTTCAAAACATAAAAACAACATAATATGTCTTTTTGAATTTACTCGTGTCCCTCGAATGAGTTAATATGCGATTGTTAATGAGATCTCTCCAGTTTAAATGAGCTTAATAACTTATTTAGACTAAAAAAATTCAAAAGAAAACACTAGCAATGGAATGATCAAACCGTGGGATCTTAACTGGTGTCGCTTTAATCAACACCCCCCGGTAATACTTAAACAATACCAAAATTTGTCTTTTTGACACACACTTGGTAAAACCTTTTGAAGCATTGACCTTACGACTGCCACTTCAACAAGGAGCTTGGAGCTAACGTCGTGGGTAGCAAGACGAGGATGTACAGAAGAAATACTTTGAGAGAGCAATCAGATCTATAACCACATACCTTGCTTATAATTAAATAACAAGCCATAGGATTTCCAGGTAGCATGTCTAGTAAAACATAAATCCTCTACTGATTATTAGGTCTTTCTATGATCATGTTGTAAAATTTAAGCCCTAAGTATATTTAGGCTTCAAGATTGTCGTTCATTGTGACATAAACCCTCATATCTTCTAGGCTATTTATATGATTGTTTCATACAAGTGCAAGACCTAAATAATAAAATTTTCAGAATGAAACATCAAGTAATACTACTTCTAAATTGAAGCCAAATAATAGGATAGCTTGGGAAGTTGCCAAGTTTTACCTAGATGAATGACACTCTTACCTTTCATTCATTTGAATTCCGAAAAATAATTGTTCCTCTTTCATCCAATTCCTTTTAAACTTCCAACTTCCAGTATGGAAAAACTAAACTTTGCAATTCTTAAGAGAAAAACCAATATTGTAAATCAAGAGTACTCTTCAGCAACTTCAATCACTTATGTTGTAATTAAATATAGGGGCTTACCTTTATAGGGATATTTGGAACCTAGCTTAATATAAACCTCGTCTAATCTTCTTTGTTAGATAGGAGAACTTGTTAGCTTATATAAAAAAAATGGTTTTACAAACCGAAAAGGATGTTAAAAATTTTGTAATTTTTTAATCGAGCTTCATTATCAAACAATGTGTCCATTCTCCAAGATAGATGCATTATTTGTGGTGTTGAACTCGACCTGACAAATATTCACGGAAGACAATTTATGATGACTCCACTAGGGAGGAGTTCTTCTCTCCTTCAACAACTAGATGGTTTTGCTGTTAAAATTCGATAGTGTGCCCATTCCTTAATGGACCAGGTTTACATTCTTCTGTTGGCAGACCTTGCTCATTTCTATCTCGGGAAAGCATAGCCAAATCTTCTAGAATTTTGGAGTCTTTGTTTAGAAAACCCTAAAAAAGATAGGTTTTGGGATCCTTCCGCTTCTAGATATTGAAGTGGACCCCAATTACATGTTAACTTAGGAGCGGATCTGTTAAGGTGAGTTCGGTGAAATTTTCACCCTTCCCCTTAGGCTTGGATTGGGTCCTTTGATTTTACCTCTTCTTGCATGTGGCTAATTTTTTTAATGGATGTTGCTAATTTTCTGCTTTCAAAACAGTTTCCTTATGATTACATATGAATTAAAGCCCGATATAACTTAATAACCCTAAATAAGACGTGTTTGAACATAAATTATTGCACAAATTCTTTTCTTTCCACAAAGGAAGGAAGCATAGTGTGATACTCATGATTTGAATCCTCTCAACAGAAGATTTCTGGACCAACATTAATTGTCTCATTTGCTATTGGATTGGACTTGGTCGTTAATAAGAGCTAGCTGTCCGACGGAGAAGTCATTCATTTTGGACAAGGGTTTGACAATACCGACATCAACTTTAGAGATTTTACCATTGTTTTGCTAAGAACTAAAACACCTGAGACTATTTAACCAATATTGGAGTTCAACATAAGGTCAACCTAGGAGTTCTTGACTCTGAAGAGGGTGTTGAGTGAGAAAAATTTCATAATTTCTGGAAAGACTGTGAGAGTTGTAAGAGATACCCCCATGACGGTTGTCGCTGCCTCATTTAGATTAATCATCACTGCACTTGTCACCATTCACGTCCAACTCAAGGGAAAGGGAGTTCAAGTACCTATTACTGTGGAGGGTTGGACTTTCCTTACAAGTCCTTTTATGCTTAAAATAGGACCTTGCTCGAGTCTACCCTCTTGACCCATGCATAGAGGAGGAACAAAAATAGGAAGGATGTTAAGATAAAAGGGATGAAAAATCACTAAGGGTGTTGTCTCTGTAGAAATTGTAGAAGAAGAATATGGATTACCTGAGAGTTTACCAATGTTAGGAGGAAGCATGTTCCACCTGTTGTCTGTTTCCGAGGATGAGGAAGTTGCCAAAAAGATTACTCCTAACCCACCTTGTCCTTTCCACTATGAGGGTTGAAGGTAAAAAAAAAATCAAGGCTAGCAGTGAAGGAAAATTTTTCAGTCAATGAAATTCTTAGAAGGATAGGACAAGTGCCTGCTAAATCTCATCTTGGACAAAGGATAGTTGATACACCTAAAATATAAAACATTTATGTAAACATCTTTATATCCATTTTTGAGGATATTTTGCTTTAATGAATGATATTTGTGTAATTTACTTTCATGTACAATTAAAGTGATGAAATTTGGTGAAAGGAGTGAAAAAAGATCAAATTTAGAGCGAAAATGAACTATGGCGCTTAAGCGTCCAGAACTGCTGCTTAAGCGTCAGGAAACTGAGAAGGTTGAATCTAAGCACTGAAGACCTCACGTGTACGCACCAGAGGTAGTTATGATGAAAATTTAAGGAATTTTAGATGAATTTCAAATGGAATTTTGATACAAATCTTGGTGAAAACGTGAATTACAATTAATGGGAATGAAAATACATTGAAATGGCTCTTGAAAAGAAGCAACTCTTGGAAGAATCATTAAATGTGGAAACATTTTGAAGAGATACTAATGCACCTACCGGAAAATTGTAAAAAGAGAAGGAAAGGAGAGAAAAAATTGAGGAAATTATATTAGATTCGATTAGAGAGAGATAGAGATATTTTAACCCTCTAGGGTTGGGCGTCTAGACCTAGGGAGGATTGCAAGAGAATGAAAGAGATTCAAAGGAACTTCATGAGCTTGTTGAAGAGGAATTTGATATAAGTTTTTATCTTTATCTCTGTATTTGGTTTTAATTTAGACTTCTTGTGTTTTTATAACATAATCTTCTTTTAAACTTAATTGTTGTTGTGTTTTCTCCATAAATTCTAAGTAATTTTCTTTATAGTTTTCCTTAAAGTGAGAAGTAGTTTTAGTTTGGAAAGAATTTATTTGAAGTATTGATCTATAATGTTGAAATAAGTATTGATAATTTAATCCTTGTGGTTCATTTACTTCTTTATTTGGCTAATTATGATGTTAATATTTGTTTTGAGAACATGTAAAATTGGTGATGGAATTGTCTCAAACAATTAATGGTAAAATCACAAGAGATTGCATGCATGAGAATGTAGTTCATATGGTTGAGTGCAAATAAATAAAAAAAGAAACTTTGAAGACTGTAGATTTCTAGGACTTTAGAGCGCAAGAGAAAGCCCCCAATTTGGTCTACTATTTTTGGTTTTGATATGAGATGTTAGCACCTTGGTGGAGGGAGAAGAGGGAACTCTAGAGTGAGAGCCAGTATCTTCTCTACCTAGCCCGTCTTCATGACTTTTCAAACTTTAAATTTTTCAATGTTCTTTATAGCATCTCTAGTAAGGGTAAAGAATATTATTGCTCTTTTTTGGCACTCTTAGCTTCTTGATTAAAGCAATAATAAAAAAATCTTATATGTGTGATTTAATTTTATTTTGTTGTAATGTATGCACAATTCAGGTTTTAAAGGACCATTTCCCTATGATTTTGCTTTATAAAGAACTCTTATAAAAATCAAAAAATTAAAAAATATAGAGAAAGTTCAAAATTTTGAAAAAATGGCAAATCAAAATGCTGAAATTCAGCAAATATTTACACCTTTTAGAGATTATGCAATCCCTACTATAGATGAACTTCATTGTAGTATTCAAAAACCTACTCTAGTGGCTAATTCATTTGAACTTAAACCTATTATTATTCAAATGTTATCAAATAATCAGTTTGGGGGAGCACCAATTGAAGATCCAAATTTACATCTTACTAATTTACTAGAGTTATGTCATACATTTAAATATGATGGGGTTTTAGATGATGTTATTAGACTTGGACTTTCTCCATTCTCACTGAGGGATAAGGTTAATATATCTTTAAATTTTTTAGCAATTTGATCTTTCAGAATATGGGGTGATTTAACCCAAAAATTCCTTGCTAAATATTTTCCACCATAAAAAGTTACGAAGCTTAGAAATGATATTAATTTTTTTTTTGTTAGTTTGAAAGAGAATTTATTTATGAAGTGCGGGAATATATTTTTTCAAATACTTCATCAACAAATTCTGGACAAATAATTTTCAAAATTTTTTAAAATCTTTAAAAGCTTATGATTAATATTTTATTTGCTGAAGCCTTTGAACAAATTTCAAGCTATCTGAAGTTTATGAACGATAATTTTAATAGATAAATGAAGTTTGAAGGCAGTGCTTTAATTTACAAAAAACTTCCTGAAAAGCTCAAAGATTTCGGTAGCTTCGTAATTCCATGTACAATAGGAAATAGATTTAATGGGAAAGCTTTATGAAATTTTGGTGCAAGAATTAACATTATGCCAATATTAATATTTAGAAGATAAGGATTAAGAGAAATATCCGCTATTTACTATAATTTTGTAGTCATCATATCATTCAATAAAATATCCTAAGGAAGTTATAGAAGTTGTTTTAATGAAAGCGAGTCAATTTTTCTTTCCTGTTGATTTCATTGTGCTAGATATGGAGGAAAATAAAATAATGCCTATCATTTTAAGGAGACCTTTCTAATCACACGAAGAATAATGATATATGTGAAGAAAGGGGAATTAACTATGCACGTCAATGAACAAATAGTTACTTATCATATTTCAAAATCGACGAAGTATCCTTCAAAAGGTAAATATGCTGATTGTTATAGGATAAATGTATTAAGATATCTGAGTGAATGTCATTTCAAATCAACTTATTAAAAGAAATCTAAAATGAAAGAGTTGGAACACGAGCAAGAAGAGGAGTTAGAGCAATCTGATGATTTTCTTGAGAAAGATTCAAATTATGTTTCACAAAGTTTTGAAGATTTCAACACAAAAGAAAAGATAAATCTTTTTATCCATTGAATGAAAAACCTCCTTAACTTGAATTGAAGTTACTACTTAAATATTTGAAATATTAATTTTTAGGTGATTCCTGAACATTACTGGTTATAATTTCCTCAAATTTAAGTTTAAAAGAAGAAGAAAGTCTTATGTAAACTTTGAAGAATTATAAGAAATCCTTTTGATGGATAACTGTTGATATTAAAGGAACCAGTCATTATATTTGTATGCATATATATTTTATGGAATAAAATTGCAAACCCAGGGCTGATCCTCAAAGGAGATTGAATCTTGGTTTGAAAGAAATTGTTAAGAAAGAAATTTTAAAGTTGTTAGATGCTAGAATTATTTACCTTATTTTGGATTGAGCATTAGTTAGTCTAATTCACTGTATTCCTAAGAAAGGAGAAAGCAGAGCTGAGTATTTATGTCGCATTAGGAGGACAACCTCAAATCTTGTGTCTTATTGTTTAACTCTAAGGAAAGATGTGATGTTGTAAATCCTCGTGTTGTTGTAGATTATTGCCCATAGAGTTAGCTCCAGGCTCCTCGATGATATAGCAGTCCTAAATTCTAAGGTTCAAATGGTTTAAATGATAATTTTAAATTCAATGGGGGGGTTAAAGTTGATTGGAGTGACACTGGATAGAATCCCACAGTTCTCTCATTCCAGTATCACTAGTTTATTTTAAATTTACTTAGCCAAAAAAGTTGTTACACTTATTTAGATTAGGGTGATCTCATTAGCAACTATAGGTTACCTCCTCTAAGGGACTCCAATAAATTCGAAAGAACATTTTAAGTTTAGTGACATTTCAAAGGTTTTATGCTTACCTTTGAAGCAATTTGTTTTAGATTTTTGAAAATGATGACAAATTTTTGAAAATGTTTTGATCTTTGTAAGTAAGGTGAAAAACCAAGCTGTTATATCATTTTGCAATAATAGTAGATTTTAGAAAGTAAAATGATATAAATTAAATAACGCTGTAAAAGCGTACCTATCATCTTCTTGGTATTCCTGCTGAATGATATGCTTTAGCAACATGTATAAAATTTTGCAAGAAATTCAAATAAATCAAATTAGTGGATGAATGTCTAGCTATCAAAACCTCAAACCATGACTTAATGAGTCCCAAAAGATCTTAGTGGATGATTTCCTACAACAAGAATATAATAAGTTTGATTTTTCCTTCAAAATATCCAAATGATTCCAAAGTGCTCGAAAAATGGCCCTGAATAACTTTTAATATCCCTAGAAACGTTGTGAGTTCATTTTGAACTTATTATTATGTTCCATTAATCATCTCAAGATCGACTTGAAATTACCCCATTTCTCAGTGAACTAAATAGTCACTTAGCATTTCATTTGACAGTTATATGAATGACACCCCAAAGGGAAAGTCGAAAGTCATTAAGGATTTTAATGCCCAGAGTTAAAGTATGGTTTATAGTGTTTGATAGTGATTATCAATTAATTAAGTTCATCTTTTCTGATCACAATTAAGACAATTCTTACATATCAAACTAGTTTACTATTTGGCCCTCTCAATTTTGGTTTCCAAAGTAAATTTAAAATAATTAAATATTGAAATGGGATTTCAATTCTCATTAATATTCGACATAACATCCAATCCTCGATTATTGATGTTTAACTGAGTAAATTATATTTTCATAGCTTAAGCCCATTACTTTAGGATCATCCTCTTGAATTGACCTCCAAGTTATGATGATCAGTAAAATTACGATTTTATTTTTCTCATGAAAAAGGTGACAAATTGGTTTCTACCTTTTAACCCATTATGTTTTAAACACCAAAGAGATTTTATTCCAGTCAATATTACTCATTTTCCCTATTGATTAATCTTAAAATTTAATTAAGGCATTAAAATTTCAAAATTATCATTTTGCCTTTGGTGCATTAAAATTTCAAAATTATCATTTAATTAAGGCATTAAAATTTTAAAATTATCATTATAATTTAATTCAATGCTCCTTATCTTATAACTTATCAAATAAAACCCAAGTGACCTTGAAATTTTCTTGGAAACTCAATCACGAGTTAATTAAAATATTAGAGGAGAAAATTGTGGTTTTTAGATTTTATTTAATTTATATAATTATTTTAATTCAAAAAAAAGATTTTTCAATTTTAGTTTATTTAATTAATAAAAATAAGATTTTTTTTGGTTATGGTAAAATTGTTAAAGGTTCACCGAGGTTAGCGAAACATTTAGAAAGAATTCCATGATATTTTAATTACTATAATTGTTTAATGATTTTAATGATTTAATTAATAATAAAATAAGTTTTAAATTCAAAAGTAATTTTTCAAATTTTTATTAAATCTCTTTGAGTCCAACAAACTCAGAGAAAAAAATTCCCTTTTTTGTTATTTTTAATTTATTTATTATAATTATTTTAATAAACAAATTAAGGAAAATACTTTTTTAGGCCTTTAAAAATCTATTATTAATTTATAAAAAATAGAAAATATATTTTAATGAGTGTTAATTATTCAAGAAATAATTAGAAACATTTTGAACCATTTTTGTATTTTTTTATTCTTTTTATTTTTATATTATTTTTAATTCAAATTATAGCTTAAAATGAACTATTTATTAAAAAATAATTTTTATTTTTTTAAGTGCCCCTAATCACTAGGAACTCAGAAAACCACGTTTCATAAATATTTAATTTAATATAATTATTTTTGTAGAAAAATACAATTTTTCTTCGAAGATCAACTTTAGTGTTTAAGCTTTTAAAATTTTTAAAGTGGGTCAACATGATTTTTCTACATAATGTGGAATTGATTTTATTAATTTTTAAATAATATTTAATTTAAATATTTTAATACAAGTCATAAGCAATTAACAAACTAGAAAAAAGTACATAATTATCTAAACCATTCTAATAGTTTTCCTAAGCTTCTCTGACCGCAAGAAACTTACTAAAATTCATCCCATAATTTTCCAAATGGTATTATAATTTATAATTATTTCAATCCAAAATAGCCATCCGATCTTAGAAATTAGGGTTAGAGATGCTCCCTGACCTTGGAAAAAAAAGAGAACACTATGTCTGTCATGAGGAATGAACCCCCAAAGTTTCAAGCTATGGTAGATATTATTTAATCACTTAATAGAAAAATCCATCAAAGGCTATTTAATTAATTAAAAGTTAAAGACTCAACAAATATATTTTTTTATTTTTGATTTCCTTTATTCTCCTCAATTCACTTAGCAAGAAGGTATTTTTATTTTTCGGATTTTTCTATGCATGGTTACAAATCTTTTAAGTTCTGGCATTTATTTAAATAAAAAAATCTCTATTTTTCTACTTATTTGACTTAGCTTCCGTGTCAACCTACGACGAATCAAGCTTTACACGTAGTGCTCTCTGATTTACCAGCCACTAGCCACGTAGCTACCTCATCATCTTATGAATTGCATACCAAGAGTTTGTCCGGCTTGATCTTGTCCGCCCATCCCATACACACGCGATCGGACGGCTCTCCGTCATCTTCCCCGATTAACATTACTTGTAATTCATTCAACTTTAAACCTTATGATCCCAAGCTAGATTCAACCAAATCACATTGGGTTTGTTCCAACACCTTCATCTACTCAAGATGAACATATCTATATGGTTGATCGAGCATGACATATAATATATACGCATGGAGACAAAAAATTAAGGATTGAGGGGCGAGTTAAATATCATTGTCTGAGAGGTGCAGTTTTAATCCGATGGTTGAAGAAGCTTTAAAAGAGTCCAATGAGCTTCCAGATGAATGGCTTGGCAGTGGTGAATAGCCTAGGTATGATTTTCACTAAAGTGGTTTTCCGTTGTTAGCCTTGAGCTAGGTTGGAGGCTCTCCGTGATGGGGTTCTTATGGGGAATCTAATCCTCTCATTCTGAGGATGGTGTGGGTACAAGTAGTTTATGTTTTATGGACAATAGAGGTGTGGAGAAATGCGGCAGGAACTACCCTGGTTTTGAGCTCAAAAATTGAACTCAGGTAGAGGGAATTAAGGTTAGAGATTGGTGAGGGTTAGTTTTTCTAGGTTGAAAGGATGTCTGGTGAGATTTTGGCAGATTTTTGTTTAGTTTTTAGTTATCCTCTCCATTCGCCACGGAGGAGGTGGGTTTAAAAGCCATGGAAGGGGTGGAGCTCAAGGCTTCAATTTAGGTGCACATGGCTGCATATGTGGAGGGTTGAAGAGTGATGTCAGCCAATGGGGATGAGCCACATTAGATGGGTTAATTTTAGGTTGGATTTGAGGAGGGTGGCTCTCAGTTTTGGGTTTTTCGGCCACTAGGCCGGCCGGTAGGGCCAGTGGTGGTGGCCAGAGTTGTGAGGGGTGTCAGAAGCGGGTTAATGATGATTAACTTTAAATGGTTAATGTTGATGGCGAAGATATCTTGGTTTAAGACAAATATGGGAGGAGATCCCCTAAATCAAGGGACCATTGACTCATAACTCATATATGTTGGGCTAACTGAGCGTGGCTTGGTCACTAAAGTCCAAATAGTGGTTGTGGTGCATTTGGTTTGATTTGTTGCGCTTTGGTGCATGGGTTCAATTTTCATCATTTTGGGTTCATGTTGGACTAGACTTAGGCTTGAGTTTGGATTGGGTCAAATTTATTGAGCAAGTTGAATTTGAAGATTTTTATGAATACTTTTGAAATGATTTGGAGTGGTTTTGAATGATTTGGAAGCTCAATTTGCTGGATTTTGGCTCATTGCCAATTTTGGTGCATTTGAGTTAGCCTTCGGTTTGGATTGAGCTAGGGCTTTGGTTAGACCAAATTGATGGTTTCAATTGATCCTAGGGATTTCCATGAAGAGTTTTGAATATCAATTGAGTGGAAATATTTGGGTTATGAAGCTCAATTTGATGGAATTTGGAGTTTGAGGAAAAGTTGAGGGTTTTGGTCCAAATTAAATTTGAGTAAAATTACGACTTGGCCAAAGCCAATTTAAGGTTCAATTTTATGTGGGGGAATGTTTTTAAGAGATTAGGATTCAAAAGTGGGGCAACTGGATAGGTTTGGCGGTTTAATTTTGTGAAATTTTGGCGTATGCTCAAAAGGGTGATTCTGAATGGGCCTTAGGATTTAAGTTTGAAATTGGATCCAATTGGGTTTGGATTTAGTTTTAAACATTGTTATATATGATAAATATGTGTTTAGAATTGAAATTGGGGAAAATTGGGTGCAAATTGGTGGACATTGGGGGTGAATTGAGGTAATTGGACCTTAATAATATGAGGCTTTTGGTAAAAATAAGTCTGATTGGTCAAGTTAAGCTCAATGAAGTGGTCCAAATTGGTTTTGGGGACCTTTGGAATGTTTTTGAAAGTATGGGATAGTTTGGGTCACTAAGGGTTTGTTTGTAATTTTGGCAAAATCAGGGGTATATTGGTAATTTTAAATTTTTTTGGGTGTTTGGCAATTCAAGAGGTTTCAAATGGTTTGAAATGACTTTTGGACAAAAATGTGTATTTTGGGAAATTTCTGGGATTTTGGTCAAAATTGGGGTTTCAAGGATAGTTTGGTAAATTGGGATAGGTTTTTGGGGTAGAAGGCTAGATAAGGTATTTTAGTAAGATTGGGTTGCCAACCACACAACCACCCTACTTGAGCCATGGACTAATGGAATTCCCTTCTTCAGGTCCTCCAAGTACTGGTCTTAGTAAACCCTAGCTTAGGGTTGGCGGCCTAAGGGACCATCTACATGAGTTTCCCAAAATGTTATGGGACAAACTAAGCATATTTGACTAAAGCCTGAGGTTGTAAGTGTAAGTGGGGGGTATCAAGTGGGTGTGTGTGAAACTGACCAAGGCCACACCACCCAGGGTCCACCATAAAGCCAAACAATACTATGTGGACTCCATCTGAGCTCCACCATACTGGCCCCACTTACTAAATGTTGTAGGTTAGGACCAATATGTGGAATGGAAAATTGAGCAACGAAGAGATTAGACTTTTTAATGGCGAGGTTTCCTTTACTAGTCCTCTAGGTATATTCAACAGGAAAGTCCTATGGCTAGACCATAAGCTACTAAGGAGGAAGCTAGACCTCAACCAAAAATGAGGTCAACAGATACCTATATGATAAGGCATAGTGATGATGAAGAAAAAGATCACACAACTATGGAACGCCTTATTAGGGGTGACTAAAGTGTGGTATTTCCTTCATATCCACATTACCCTCACTATGAGTCTACAAATTTTTGGGATGATGATCATGAGGAGGAGGAAGAGGTGAAAGATGATTGATTTGAATATTTTATTTTTTATCTGTATGAACTTTTATGAGTTGTAGTTGCTTGGACTACTACTTTTTATTTGTTATTGTTTATTGTAGTTGTTTGGACTGCTGTTGTAATATGTGTTTTTATTTGTTGTGTAGGATACTGATGTGATGTTTAAAAATGTCTTTGTGATGTTGTTAGTGGTTATGTTTTGTTTTTATGGTAGTAATTGTGGAAACATGGTTGTTTAGTTGTATTTTGTTGGTTTGTGAAGAACTCATTCTAAAGATATTATGAAGGTTTAGAATGTTGCTAACTTTCACTTAAGAATTTCATGTTTGAATTTTCATTTACTGCCATGTTTTTTCTTTATGTTGTAGTTATGAACTTATGTTAGTTAGTGTTTCTTTTCTTTTATGTTATCCCCCACAACATAGAAGTCTGTTAAATCTCACATATGTTAAAGTAAGCTAAAATTTGATCAATTTATTTTTACTCCTATTTTTAATTTTTGTACTTGTATATTTAGGATATGACAATTTCTACAAGCATGTTATTTTTTGTTTTCATTTTTTATTCACTATTTATTATTCTAAAATGTTTTATCTTATTAAAATTTTAATTTTGGGGGGATGAAAAACAATTTTCAAAACTTGAATTTTTTTTGTTCTCAAATGTGCTACAAATAAATTTGATTTTGATTGAAAAAAATGATTATGCATATGAAGTTATATTGGGGAAGTAAAATTTTGAATATTAAAAATGAGTAAGAAAATTTAGTTGAAAACTATAGTGATGAAGAAAATTTTAAAGTCACTATCTTTAGTAAGAGAAGTTGTATTTTTGAAAAATGTTGAAAGATTAAAGTTTTATTTTCATTAATTTTTAGTAGGTCAACAGATACCTATATGATATCCTATAAAAGGCATTTGTGTGTTTTTCTTTCAGGTTCAATTAAAGGGATGAAATATGTTCAAAGGAGTGAAAAGGATCAAATTTGGATAAAAAAAGATGTTGGTGCGACAATGAACTGTGACACCTAAGTGCCTAAAACTGATGCTTAAGCTCCAAGAAATAGCGAAGGTCGCGCGTAAGCGATGAAGACCTCACGCCTACGCGCCATAGGTAGTTATGATGAAATTTCATTGAATTTTGGACAACTTTATAAGGGGCGTTTGAAGCAAATCTTGGTGAAAATGTAAATTAAAATTACAGGGCACGAAAATACATTGAAATGGCTCTTGTAAAGAGGCAACTCTTGGAAGATTCATTGAATTTTGACACATTTTGAAGAGACGACAAAGCACCTTTTGGAAAATTATAAAAATAGAAGGAAAATGGAGGGAAAAGAGTGGATATTATATTATATTATATTAGAGAGAGATAGAGATATTTTAACCCTCCAGGGTTTGACAACCATACCTAGGGAGGATTATAACTGAAAGGAAGAGATTCAAAAAAGCTTCAAGAGTTTGGTGGAGAGGAATTTAAGCTAAGTTTTAATCTTTGTGATTACATTTGGAATTATTTTAGACTTATTGTATTTTTTTATGATTTTTACTTTAAAATTAATTTTTGTTGTGTTTTTTGTATAAATTCTAAGTAGTTTTCTTTATCATTTTCCTTAAAATGATAAGTAATTAATTGTTGGAAGGAATTTGTGTGATGTATTGATCTATAAATGTTGGAATAAGTTATGATGATTTAATCCTAGCACTTCATTTACTTTTTGATTTGGCCAATTGAGATGTTAATCTTTTTTGTGAGAACATGTAAGGTCTATGAGAGTATTGCTTCAGTTAACTAAGAGTAGAATCACATGAGAATGTATAGATGAGAATGTAATTCTTATGGTTAAGTGCAAATAAATAGGGAAATAAACTTTGAAGGGTGTAGAGTTCAATGACTTTAGAGTGACAGGCTAAAGCCCCCAATTTGGCCTATTATTCTAGGTATTGATATAAGATGTTAGCCACCAGGTGGAGGGAGAAGAGGGAACACTAGAGTGAGAGCTAGTATCTTCCCCACCCAGCTTGTTTTTCGGACTATTCAAACTTTAGTTTTTGGCATTGTTTTAAAGAAGAATTATAAATAAAGAGAATTAAAAATCTGACCACACATACATCGTAGTACTATCATACCATATAGAGATTAAGTTTTTGGCTTCTCTAGCAGTGAAGTCAGAAGCATAAATATATAAATGAAAATAGGATCAAGTTTCAGGCATCGTTGCTGGAGAGAACAAGAAAACTTATTAAAATCTGAAGGAATTTTTTGAAAAACAAATTTCTATTTTTAGTGAGCTTTATTTAAACTTTTAGATTTATTATAGGAATATCATAGTGTTATTTTTATATATGTTCTTATTTGTGTGATTTTATTTTATTTTAGAGTAATGTCTGCGTAGTTCTTGTTCCAAGAGACTAATGCAAATGATTCTAAATTAGAAAGAATTATTAGAAAAATCAAAAATATTAAAAATACAAAAAAAATTTCAAAAATTTAAAGAAATGACTAACCAAAATAACCAAAATGTTGAAATTCATCAAGAGTTTACACTGTTATAAGTTTATGCAAACCATATTATAGACAAACTTCAATGTAGTATTCAAAAACATATCGTAGTGGCTATTTCATTTGAACATAAACTTCTTATTATTCAAGTGGTATCAAATAAACAGTTTGGGGTAGTACCAATTAAAGATCCAAATTTATATCTTGTTAATTTTCTAGAATTGCTACATTTAAATATGATGATATTTCGGATGATGCTATTAGACTTAGACTTTTTCCATTCCCACAAAGGGATAAGACTAAGATAGGGTTAAATTCGTTAGGACTTGGATCTATCAAAATTTGTGGTGATTTATCAGAAAAATTCTTTGCTAAGTTTTGTCCACCATAAAAAACTGTGAATCTTTGAAATGATATTACATCTTTTATCAAATTGAAGCGGAATATGTTTATGAAGTGTGGGATGCTTTATACAACTTCTTGAGAAAGTGTCCACACCATGCTGTACCAGATTGGGGTTGACCTCACTTTTGGTTGAGGTTTAGTTTTCCTCTTTAGTAGCCTAGGGTCTAACCATAGGAGTTTCTTGTTGACTATTCCTAGAAAATTAGAAAGGGAACCCTCACCATTAGAAATTCTACACTCCTCTTTGCTCAACTTTAAGTTTCACATATTGATCCTAACCTCTAGCACTTAATAGGTGGGATCAGTATGAGGAAGCTCAAGATGAGTCCCCATAGGACTGATTGACCTTAGGGTTGACTTTAGGTTTTAGTTTGGAGCTTGTTCACTCACTTACACTCACTATGACCCACAATCCCTCACTACTCTAAACCCTAAAAAATTCTTGACTTTGATCCCTTGATCCTTTGAGAGACTCATGTAGATGGTCCCCTAAACCCACTAATAATGTGCTAGGGTTTAGCTAAGACTAGTACATAGAGGACCCAAATGGGGTTTCCGTTAGTTCATAGCTCGTATAGGGTTATTGGCACTCGAGTTCTACCAAAATAAACCAACTTGGCTTTTGCCCTAAAATCCCCCAGATTACCTAAAAACCCTTGAATCCCCAAATTTTCCCAAAATACCCAAGTTTGTTCAAAAAACATTTCGAACCTTTTGAAGATACCCAAATTGCCCAAAACCAACCAAAAATGCCAAATTTATCAAAATGCCCCCAAAATTGCCAAAATTACAAAAATAACTTTCGCACCCCAAAATTTCCCAAACTCTGCAAAATCACTCCAAATGTCTCCAAAAACCAATTTTGACCCTTTGGCCAAATTTTCTTTAAGGGCCCAACTTTCCCAATTTCACCTCAAATGTCCATAAATTTGAGCTCAATTTTCTTCAATTTTAATTCTAAACTCAAATTCACTTTTCATATGACCAACCTAAACCAAACCTAAGCATAATTTGCACAAGCTTTTAGCCTAATTTTGATCTAAGTTAAGCCCCCCATTTTGGCCCTACGACTTAATTCCAGCAAATTAAGCCCCATAGCCTACTCAATTTGCCATAATTTATGTGGAGAACTCTTCATTACAATCCTACACACCAAAATTGACCTTTAATTGGCCTTGGTGAACCCTCAATTACATTCAATTTTAACCCAAGTCCAAAAATCCCCACATTTTCTCTAAATTGACTATGTCCTCAAATTCCACCAAATTGATTTCCCTAACCCCAAAATTGACACAAAATTTATGTTGAAAACTCTTCATGATGTTCTCATAGACCATCTTCAACAATCAATTTTAACTTAGCCCAACCTTAGCCTAACCTTAGCCTAACCTAGACCAAAGTCTAGCCCAACATGCCCAAATTGACCAAAATCCCAAAATCATTCAAATTGAACCCCAATTGAACTCAAAATCATTTCAACCCTTCACTTAAAACCTTCATTGAAATCATCTACACAATGTTGATCAATCAATTGGGCTCAATGTCCTGGCTATCCTAACCCGAACCCAACCTTTGGTCATTTGGAACCAACCTAAACCCATGCACCAAAATTGAACTAGCCATCTTAAAGCCACAAAATTGATGTCTCCATAGCCACTAAGCACACTCTATTGACCAGGATAAACCACTTTGGCCCATGTAAGAAAGCTATGGACCAATGGATCCCTAAGTTAAGTGATTCATTCCCATTTTTAGGCCTTAACCACAAAATCTCGGACATCATTGCTTGCCTATAGGAGTAAATTATAATTAAACACCCCCTAACCTCCCTGAGCCAATAAGTGACTAAACCTTGGCCAGCCACCACCTGGGTTGCTGGAAAACACCAACTTGAGAAGGCCAAAAAAGGTCAAACACCCAATTAAGCCCATCCAAGCTGTCCCAATCCAATTAGGGGCTTGAGGCCTTCTTCCCTCCACCTAAGCATTTGGGCTAACCCACTGGCTAGCCTAATTGAAGCCCCATGGCTCCTTTATTTAAGAAGCCATCCCCCACGGCTAGAAAAGAGGCTGAAACCAACCTTAATAAAACTTTATCCAATTGATTCCACACTCACCCCACATCATAGAGAAACTCAGCTCCACCTCTTGCTCTAATTCGCTATGTGAAACCCTAAATTTGAACTTAAAAATTAAGGCAGAAATTGGACACTCTATAAAACCCTTTCAAAATCAAATTAAACTTACCTACACCATCCCTACACTAAGAGAGGAAGTTCCCCCATCAAAGCCCTCTCACAGAGAGCCTCTACCCTAGACTTTGATCAACACCCAAATTTGGCCTTGATCAAATTTAGGTCTAAGCATTTCACCACAGCAAGAGGCTTCATCCATAGCCTTCTTGGACTGCCATGAGCTTGTCAAACACCTCTGATTGAAGCTTCCCTTCTCAGAGAAAAGGTATAATACTCCCCGTTGTTCTGAGGTTGTTTTGATTCTACACTTGAATAGATCCAATTTAGTGGCATGTTTACCGTATGGATATGTTGGTCTGACTTAAACAAGTCTATAAGATCAAACCCGAATGAGTTTGGTTGAGAAATACGTGAGATCTTAAGGTTTTAGGGTTAATGGTCATGGGTTTTGGCTATCAAGGACAATGAAGGGGAGCTACTCGATCGAGCATGTATCAGATGGACAGACGAGATCGAGCCAGATCGCGTCATCATACATGAACCGCGGGCCGAGTTAGCATAGAGGTGGACGATTGTGCCATGCTAGAGAACACCGTGTGGAGCTTCGGAGCCACCGTAGGTTGACGCGACATCATGTCACATAAATATAAAAATAGGAATTTTTTAATTTATTTAAATGCCCATAACTTTGAAAAATCATATTTTTGCATTGAAAAATCACAAAAATAAAATAAAAATATCTTAGTGCTTCATGAACAGGGGAGAATAATGTGGAAATGGTTTTAAGTGTATTTGATGTATATTTTATTTTTAATTAATTAAATACTATTCTAAGTAATTTGATTTTCAATGCTTTCAAACATTTCACCATAGCTTGATATTTTGGCATGTTGTTGTCTCTATCATGGGGGATATTCCTTGATTTTTCAAAAGTTAGAGGAGACCCTTAGATAGAGATCTATAGTTCTCAAGTTTATACAACTGATTTTGAAAATTTATTATAATAATTAGCATTTTTCTTAGAAAAATCCAAAAAAAAATTTGGTAGATTCAAGGTGACCAAAGAACCTTGGGAAAAAGTTCTCACGGCCTAAGTCATTAAGAACACACCTAATTTTCACAAAACCCTAAAACACAAAAGAATTTAATTTGGGAAAAATAAACATCAAAATGACTTTATTTTAATTCTCAACTATAATGAAAGTTATAGGACTTCCCATAAAAATTTTAAAACATTTGGAGTTCATTTGATAACCTAATTTGATTTTCTTAGTTAAATGACAATTTTAACATTCAAAATAATCATAATAATTAAAATACAACTAAAAAATTTATGAAATTGGCTTTGAGAGCTCTATGTGATTAGATAAATTTTCTAAAAATAAAATTGTAATTAAAATAAAATTTTCATTTTAAGCACATTTTAAATATTAAATAATAACAAATTAATAAAAATCATAGCACTAATAAAATTCATGAAAATGTTCTAATATTTTTCTACCCCAATATGAGTAATTGTAATATTTTTCCAAATTTTCTAAAAGAAGATATTGAATTTTAAACCTTAAAAATAATTTTTAAAAGGCTAAAAAATGATTTTTCTTAATTTCTCACTAAAATAACTCTAATAATTCAAAGCAAAAATATAAAAATCTGAAATTTATTTTTGTGGTTTATTTGACCTCAGAGAGATTTAATAAAATTGTAAAACTTAATTTTCCACATTTAAAATATTTTATAATTAATTAATATTCTAGAGCTTAAAATAATTATGGTAATTCAAATAAAACTCAAAAAATCATGAAATTTAGTCTAATTGGATCTCTAGTCTGAGTGTACCTCCAGTAAGAATTTTAAGTGATTAGGCTTTACCTTGGTCAAGTTATTGAATTTTCTATGAAAAATCCTTTTTTGTATGTAAATAATTATATAAATTAAATTAAAATTTGAAAAATCACATTTTCTCTATTGATGTCTTCATTAACCGATGAGTGAGGTAAATTAAAAATTTTAAATTTATTTGAATTAAATTTGATTAATTATGAACTGATAGAGCCTTAGGGGCAAAGGTATAATTTTTGGAATTTGGTCTCAATTAACATTCAGGCTTAGTTCAAAAAAAGGAAATGGGTAATCGTTGATCTTAATTAACATGTTCAGATGATTGAAACATAAGAGATTAGTTGGTAGAAACAAATTTCACTTTTCTTAATTAAAGGATAAATTTGCAAATTTTCAAAATCATTAAAAGTTGGAGGCGTATTAAATTAAATTATCCTAGACTTTGGGGTATGATTTTGGATGTTAATAACTCACTAATTTAATACCCCTATTTGGTTTTCAAATGACAATCAAATATTTTGATGATGAATTACTATCACTTAAAATTCATTTTCTTTCAAAAATTACTAATGTATCCACCAAGGTCTTAAGGGCTTAGTAGTGACCTAGGATAAACCTAATTTGGGTAAATGAGGATTAGAAAAATGAATATAATTAGAAATTTAACACCTTTAAAAAACTACAAGCCCAAGATAAAGCTAAAATTGGTGAAGTGTCTTAATAGCATTAACTTGCCCATTTTAAGCGTTTTCACCCACATAATTCTCAGATTAAATGACAAATGATAATTACCCTACTCTTAGGGATAATTGAAAAATCGATGTTCACTGAACACTAGAGGTATTTATAGAATGAATTATTAAGCAACATAATAAGTTTAAATGAGTTCGAGACCTTTCAAAAGGTAGTGAGAGGGAAGCATGGACCTACTTTTTCCTCCTAACCTTCTAGATAACTCAGAGGTCTACTAAACTTATTATGTTTTACTTAATGAAATCATCCATAAATGAATTAATAAGAGCTCACCAAGATATGATTTAGGATTTGGTAGATCACCAAAACCTTATCTTCCCGCTCTACAAAAAATGCTTTTGATATATAAATGGTCTCACATGCATTTTGAGTTTCAGTTGAAGATGACGGGAAGACCATCCAGGTACGTTTTTATTGTGATTTACTTACCTGCATTTCTAATTTCTCATACTCTACTTTTTATTATGTTACTGTGCTTACTCACATGTATGTCTAAACAAAAACACAAACGTGCATGTTAAACGATGATGTCACCATACATGAAAACCAAAACTGCTAAGATAGCCGCCAAACCCAAAACCAAAACCAAAACTAAAAACAACCAAGATAAAATTCACTGCCACAACATTCAAAATTAAAATAAATCAAAATTTAATCACAAATATAAAAAAACAATTACAACTAAATTAAGACGTCTCTATCAGATGATCGGGAATCACTCGGTGGAGGTAACCTACGATTGTTGATAAGGCTTCCCACAGTATAGATGAAAGTATGGAACACTTTAAATTGAGTTTAGTTAATTCATTTGGACTAAGTGAATATAATATAAAATAGTGGAACCGGAACAAGGGAACCATAGGATCCTAACCAGTGTCACTCTAATTAACTTTAATATGCCCCACAACATTTAAAGAACTACAACCATAGGGACATCTAATTTGACATCAAAACTTGACACATTAGAAAACTTAAACTCCTCATGGTGAGGATCTTGGAGCTAGCATGGTGGGCGGCACGACCATCTTCAATAGCAGAACATGTCTTTCCCAGCTAAACCATTCCTTCCTTAGAATTAAACAACCAAGCTATAAACATCAAGGTAGTTTGCTTATGCAACGTAAATCCTCACCTTATATTTAGGCCTTTGTATAGCTCTCTTATACAATATAAGCCCTAACTAGTCTTAGGAATCTGAAGTTTTCGTTTGTCAAGACCTAAATCCTCACATCTTCCAATCTATTTATGTGACTGTGTCACACAAATATAACCCCTAAATAAATAAAATTGACAGGATGAAACATTTAAATAATTTCTGCTCAAAATTGAAGCCAACCAATAGGATATACTGGGAAGTCTATGAGATTCTCCTCCAGATCTATGACATCCCCTAATTCTTCCTCTTTTGGATTCTACAATAAAATGTTCCAAATTTGAACCATTCCCCTTATACACCTCTTTGTCTGATATCATTGAAAAATCATATCCTTTTGAACACTTTTAGGGGAATATTTCTTAATTTTTATTGACATTTTTCTTATGTGGCTTCGGTCATTTAAGATTTGATTAACTATATGGGCTTGCCCTTATGGGAAGCTTATCTGAACCCAGCTTAAAATAAACCATATTTAATTCTTCATATTAAATAAGACAACTTGTCGGAAAATAAAATGGTTTCGCAGACCAAACAGATGTCATATATTTCTTAGTTAGTTTGATTGAGTCTCATCCTCAAGTCTTATGTTGATCCTTCGGGATAGATATAGGGTTTGAGATATAGTCCTCTTTCATTTAAACTATAAAATATATGGGGCCAGCTCATTTTGATTTCATATTTTTCTAAAAATATATACATATGTAAATTAAATGTCCATCCGAAGCGGGTGACGGGATTTGAATTCCGGTGGCCGACACTTCCAACTGGCAACTCCCCCACAAACCTAAAAAAATAGTGCGAACCAATTGGTTAATAATTCAAACCTCTTATAATGGATTAATTGGATCTCTTAGATCTGTTATTGATGTCATTGCGGGTGGTTTATTGATGTCAATACCATTTCATAACACATATGTTTTAATTGAAGAGATGACTATTAATAATTTTCAATAACCTTCTAAGAGGGTAAATCCTAAGATTGTAGCCAATATTAATGAATCTAAGACTTTTGCAATGTTAGCAAATCAAGTTGCTGCAATTTCAAGTTAAACCACTTTGGAATGATTTTTTCTTAACCAATTTCAAATATTAAAATGAATTCATTAAGCTAAATCGTAGATTCTAAAACATCATTAGAAAATTTTATTATCATAAATAATAAATCAAATATCCCATATTCAAACTATTATAACACTGGTTGGAAAAACCATCCAACATTAATTGGAATAATAACAATTGAGGTGGTAATAATCAGCAATGGGGGAACAAGCTAGTAAACCCATTTGGAAATAGGAACAAACAAAGTAATAATAATTATAGACCTACTTATCCTCTAGGTTTTAACAGTGATCCACAATTAAAGGAAAAAAAGTTGTCTATAGAAGAAGTGGTGTTACAAATAGTAAATCAGTTACAAAGCCAAGAAGCTTCAATTAGAAATACTAATAATCAATTAGGACAAATAGAAAATTTATTAAGTAATAGATCCCAATGAACACTTCCTGGCAATACTGAGGTAAATATGAAAGACCAAAATAAAGAGCAAGTAAAAGCCATTCAACTTAGAAGTGGAAGAGAGTTGGATGGTAGAGTTTAAAAACAGATTCAGAAAATATTTAAGAAACTCAAGAGACCCTCCAAAAGGCTTAGAGAGATCTATTTCTCCACTAAAAGATGACTTATAAATATTGTCACATCTATATCCTTAAAGTCTTAATCAATGAAAGTTGGATAAATAATTTTCAAAATTTGTACAAATCTATAAAAAGCTTACAAATAATATTCCATTTTTTGAAGCCCTAGAAGATATGCCAAGCTATATGAAGTTTATGATGGATTTTCTTAACAAAAAAATGAAGTTCAAAGATAACGAGGCTATTGCACTTAGTGAGGATTGCAGTGCTATAATTCAAAAAAAGCTTCCTAAAAAGCTCAAAGATCATGTTAGCTTCACATATCCATCTGCAAAAGGAGATAGATTTTATGAGAAAGCTTTATTTGATTCAAGTTTAAGCATTAACCTTATGTCATTATCAAAATTTAGATTATTGGAGCTAAGAAAAATATACCCTACTACTGTAAGTTTGCAGTTAGTTGATCATTTAATAACATATCCCATGGGAGTTATAGAAGATTTCTTTAGTGAAAGTGGTTCAATTTATCTTTCCTATTGATTTCACTATAATTAAAGAGATACCTATCATTTTGGGGCGACCTTTCCTAGCCACGAGAAGAGCAATAATAGATGCGTGGAAAGGGAAATTAGCAATATGCGTCAATGATCAAATAGTTACTTATAATGTTTCAAAATTGATGATGTATCCTTTTAAAGGTAAAGATGATGAATGTTAATGGATTGAAGTATTAAGATATTTGAGTGAATCTCATTACAAAGCAACTTATTAAGAGAAATCTGAAATTAAAGTGTTAGAACATGGGTAAGAAGAGGAATTAGAGCAATCTGATGATGTTTATGAGGAGGATTCAAATTATTTGAGACACGATAGAAAAAGATAAATCTTTTTGACTATTAATAGAAAAATCTCATGAACATGAATTGAAATTACTTCCTAAACACTTATAATATGCCATTTTTGGTGATTCCTCAACATTACTTGTTATAATTTTCTCAAATTTAACTTTAGAAGAAGAAGTGAGTTTAATGAAAACTTTAAAGAGTTATAAGAACGTCTTTGTATGGACAATTGCTGATATTAAAGGAATGAGTCATTCAATTTGTATGCATAGATTTCATACGGAAGAAAACTACAAACCCAAAGTTGATCCTCAAAGGAGATTGAATTTTATTATGAAATAAATTGTCAAGAAAGAAATTTTAAAATGGTTAGATGTTGGAATTATCTACTCTCTTTCAAATAGTGCATGATTTAGTCTAATTCAATATATTCCTACAGAAGGATGAGTGACTATGATTATTAATGAAAATAAAGAGTTAATACCAACAATATAAGTAATATGGAGGCAAATATGTCATGACTATCAATAATTAAATCTTGTCACTAGGAAAGATTATTTTCCACTACCCTTTCTAGATCAAATGTTGGATAGATTAGTTGAGCACAAGTATTTTTGTTTTCTGTATGGATGTGTTAGTTATCAACAAATATAAATAGCTTTTGAGGATCAAGAGAAAATAACATTTACCTATCCTTATGGTACATTTTCTTTTAGAAGAATACTCTTTGGTTTATGGAATGGCAGTACTACATTTCAAAGATGTATGATGGCTATTTTCTAAGATTTAACTCAAAAAGGAATTGAAGTTCTTATGCATGATTTTTCACTGTTTGGAACTTCATTTGAATCATGTTTAGAACATTTATCAAGAGTACTTAAAAGCTTTGAAGAAACAAATTTAGTCCTTAATTGCGAAAAATTTTAATTTATTGTAGCAAAAGGAATTATTTTAGTACATCACATATCAAAAAATGGTTTGAAAGTAGATCCTGAAAAAATTTAAGTAATCTTTAATTTACCTTAGTTAACAAATGTGAGTGAAATTAGAAGATTTTTTAGGACATGCTGGATTGTACAAGTGATATATTAAAAAAATTTAAAAATTGTTAAGCCTCTATGCCATTTACTCAAAAAAGATGTCATTTTTAATTTCGATAAGGAGTGTTTAAAAGCTTTTGAGCTATTAAAAGAAAAATTAGTCACTACATCAATTCTGGTTTCACCATATTCGGAAAAACCTTTTGAATTGATGTGTGATGCAAGTGATTATGTTATTAGAGCTATTTTGAGAAAAAAACATGATAAGAATTTCAAAGTAATATACAATGCTAGTAGAACTCTTAATTAAGCTCAAATTAATTATATCACAACTGAGAAAGAGTTATTAGCAATAGTATATGATTTTGATAAAGTCATATCATATTTAATTTGAACAAATATATTTATGCATACAGATCATTCAACTATTAAATATTTAATGAAAATCAATGATGTAAAACCAATACTGATAAGATGGATTCTTCTTATGTAAGAAATTGTCAGTAAAAGAGTAGATAAGAAGGGAGCTAATAATTACATTGCTGATCATCTCTCTTGGCTTGAATTAAAAAAATCACTCTCCTTTCAAAAAGAAAGAAATGAACCTTTTCCAGAAGAAAAATTGATTAATATTAATGAGTGGTGTGTTCCATGGTATGCCGACATTGTGAACCTTATTGTTAATGATATTATACCATATGGTCTGACATACTAATAGAAGAGGAAATTTATATCTGAAGCCAAGACTTAATTTAGGGATAACACATTTTTTAATAAATAAGATAAGGATCTAATTATTCGAAGATGTGCGCCTTTAGAAGAAACTTATGAAATTATCCAAAAATGTCATGATTATGTTTCTAGGGAAAATTTTGGAGTTGATAAAACAAAATTCAAAATTTTACATTTTGGGTTTTATAGGCCTGTAGTCTTTAGAGATGTTAATGCGTATATCAAAACTTATTATTGATGTCAATGTGTAGGCATCATTTCTAGATGAAATGAGATGCCCCTCAATTATATGTTGGAAGTAGAAAAATCTGATGTTTGGGGAATAGATTTTATGAGACCATTTATACCTTCTTTAAAAAAATTATTTATATATATATATATATATATATATATGTCTCCAAATGGATAGAAGCTATTGCTTTACCTCGATGTAATGCTCAAAGTGTGGCAATGTTATTATGAATGAACCTATTTTACATATTTGGGATGCTGAGAGTGATCATAATTAACGAGTAAGTCAATTTAGAAATGCAATAACTGAGAAATTACTAAAGAAATATCATATCAACCATCAAATTGCTACTTCTTATCATCCTCAGACAAGTGGTTTAGCTGAATTATCCAATCATGAAACTAAAAGAATTTTTGAAAAATGAGTGAATCCAACAAAAAATGGATTGGTCAGTCAAACTTGATTATGTTTGGTGGGCTTATAGGACTTCATATAGAACTCATATAGGAATGGCCCTATAGAGGCTAATATTTGGGAAAGCTTGTCATTTACCAGATGAACTTGAATATAAAGCTTATTGGTGTTGTTCACATTTAAAAATTGTGTCCTAGTAAACACTTAGTTTTACGTTGTCAGCGTTGTGTCCAGAAACCCTAAACCCTAAACCCTAAACCCTAAACTTTTTACAGCGGGAACAATTGTAGTTGTTCACATTTAAAATCTTCATCCTTCTCTTTTCTTCTCCAAGATTTCATGACATTTTCAAGACCCAAGAAACTTTCAGTGAGGGTGCTTGTTGGCTTGGATGCATTATGATAGATGTTATTCGTGGACTCACTTCTTTGCATTGAAAGGATCCTCATCCCAAATATTTTCTTATTGAATGTTGTTGACCACTTATGTCTAATATTGTACAAACTATTCAACCAAGCATTGTCATGTAGATTTCCTAGTTGAATCATTGTCCACCAGGTTTCTTCAAACTCCTTGGAGTTGCATCTACCCATGCATTTATAAAAAAGCTCATTGACTCTCTTGGTGCTCACACCACAATGNAGGGCATCATGGACTGTTGGATGTTGTAAAAAAGAAGAGATTTTCATCAGAGAGAGTTCTCCCCTTGAGTTTTCTTCCTTTCCTTGGATTAAAACATGTAGGGGTTGTTTTTATATATTTTCTTCCTCTCTTTTATGGTTTTTTCTTTGAGAGTTTTGAATGGGAGAGAGAAAGAGAGATCTTCTATCTTGGTGGAGAGAACACATCTTGATTATAAGTTTCACACCTCTTTATTTCTTGCAATGATGATATGCATGGCTTTTATGTCCAAGATTCCCTCTAATTGCATGGCTAAATTCACTTTCGTGTCTCTATGATATAGGGTTAGTAGATTTATGATGATTTTTTTGAGATATTTTTCATGTAGCATTTTTTCATGCTTTCATGAACTTATGTCTTTGGTTAAACATTTTGATTTTATTTACTCCTAGTTTGTCCAATTATGATGTTAAAAGCTTTCGTTATTTAAGACATTGTCAGTCGCTAATTGGAATTATGTCAGTTGCCTTTGAAAATAGTTTAAATTAATATGAATATAATTTTGATTTTGAAAAGTGTTTTAATTTTAAAAAAATAAGGCCAAGGAGATCTCATATATTTAATAAGTAATTGAGCACAATCCTACAAGCAATATACTCATTCCAAGAGATTAACATATTACTTGAAAATGATGCTCGATTATATAAACTAAAGAATTTATGACATCTATTTGGTCAGCAAAACTTTTATGTGTGATTGATAGTTCCTCTACATAATATTAAAGATTAGATAGGGTTTATTTTACCCAAGTTCTTAGTTCCCTATAGAGTCAAGTCCCTATAGTTAATTACATATTAAATGAACGAAATCACTTAAAAAAACACTCGAATAAAGTCAGTAATTGTCTTCAAGAATCCAATGTTTAGTTTTCAAGGTTTGACACAAAAAAATAAAGTAAGAATGGCTCCAAATAGGAGCAGTTTTTTTTTTATACCAAAGGGGTGAAAGATAGGGGATGTCATAGATTGAGGAGAACCTCAATGACTTCTCAAACTATCATATTGTTTGGTTTTACATCTTGGAAGTGATATTAAGTGTTCACATTTGCCCATTTATTATGTAAGGCTTATACTTGCATAATACCTAATTATGCAGATAGCCTAAGAAGATAGAAGGATTTGCGACGTACTGAACGACGACCTCGAAGTCTTAAAGGAAGTTAGAACTTAATTGTGTAACATGATTGTGCGGGAGCCTAAAAATGGTGTGAGGATTAACGTCGTGCTAAACAGACAACCTTGAGGTCCTATGGATTATGTTGTTTAAAGCAAAAAAAAACATTTTATTAAGGTAGATCTGGTTCATGTTGTGTTTTGATCATCATCTGAAGTTGTCGTCATCCGCTTGCACCCTTGTCATGCTGCCCAAAAAGCTTGTTCCGAGTTTCTTATCGTGACGGTTTTGGGTTTAGGATTTATTTGTGAGCATGCAATTAATGTTGAGTCTTGTGGCTGTCGTAGGGTTCCACGTAGCATATGTCATGTTGTTGTCTACCCTAGGAATATTTGCAAATACAATAAATTAAATATTTTGTAAAATGCAGTAAAGATCAGCACAACAAAAATGAAAGATGTAGTGCTTACCTGTTGTTCCTGTCGTTGCTGCAATGTTAGCATTGTAAAAATAACACAATAATGCACAAGGTATTAAACAAAGTGCAGAGAAGACGCAAGCACATAGTACAATGGAAATGCATGTATAGTAGATCAAGGTCAAGTGTAAGAATTTAAGCTATTAAGGGCGCTCAGAATCAGGACCGAAACTCGCACAATTCTCGATGAACTTCACAGGCAAATTATCAGCATCATGTACGTGAAACCCAACATAGGATAAAAGGCTACAGGTCCTCAATCCGATCTACATAACTAATATATGCACTTATTAAAAGTAACATTTTATAAAGGAATTTCAATTTATCATGTAGATAAAAAATTTAATTTTATATATTTATGTGGGACTGCATTCAAAAAATACAATTTTACTTATTGTGGGTATATTTTAAAATATGCGCATTCATAAGTCAATCACACCAACGAGCTAGGACCAAGACTACTGGCTACCGATGAAAGTGACCACTACTTGATATACCAAATGATTTAAGATTTAAAAATTATAATTTTAAAAAAATATTTAATAACTTATTAACTTACTTTTTCATTACTTACATCACACACCAGGCATAAACGCAATGACCGTTACTTTTGCTATGTATGCAATGGCCCCTAATTTTTATCAATTTTATATTCTTAAAATAATCTCATAATAATATCAGAATAACGTAACATGTATTAAAAAAAGCATATAAACAACTTTAAAAGATATTTTTTTATTTGGAAAACATTCCGCCAACTTAAATTTATACTAAATCCACCAAATGCCAAAAAAAAACATTAAATTATACAGCGTTATTATAATAAATATACACAATTAAGAAATCGAGTCATCATTTTTTTTTTAACAAAATCGATGAATAAATGTGTCATTGGGATGAAAACTTTAGTTGACTTATAATTCTCTTCAGAGACGTCTGATAAAATTGGTGTCATACCAAAAAGATTAGCAGCCCCTACGCAAGAAAGATGCAAAGATTGATAGATGATCCAAAATTTTTCAAACGATAGCTCGCTCAAAAATTCAGATAAATTTACCCATCCTTCTCCCAATTCCTTTATATGTTGGGATAATTGATTTCAATTTCTTCTTCATTTGTCAGCTCAAAAAAAAAAAAAAAATTAGAATAGTCAATATTTTAAATTTTATTTTAATTTTAAATATAAAAAAGAGAGTTAAAAGTTGACACAAAAAGTCCAATATGCAGTTCCCATTTGATGGTTAAATGGACCCAAACAATAAGACAATCCCTGACAAAAAAAAAATAAAACGTTTACACAACTGAGAAAAAGAGTATTGAAATATTTTCACAGTAAGTTTGGCAGATAACAAGGAAAAATAGATGGCTACAAGAAAATAAAAAAAATTCCCGAAACCTCCAAAAACTAGTCAATTCAGGCAGGCCCCGATTTAAGAAGATGCACCACTGCGCAAAACCTGAGCTTTATTTGGCTTTCTCGCGGCAATCTGAGTCTCCGGCTGCCACGGCCACAANGAAAAAAAAAACATTAGAATAGTCAATACTTTAATTTTTTTAAATTTTAAATATAAAAAAGAGGGTTAAAAGTTGACACAAAATGTCCAATTCTAGTCTTTCCCCCATGACCAAGCGAAATATGCAGTTCCCATTTGATAGTTAAATGGACCCAAACAATAAGACAATCCCTGCCAAATAAAAATAAAACGTTTACACAACTGAGAAAAAGAGGATTGAAATAGATGCGCTACAAGAAAATAAAAAAAATTACCGGAACCTCCAAAAACTAGTCAATTCAGGCAGGCCCCGATTTAAGAAGATGCACCACTACGCAAAACCTGAGCTTTCTTTGGCTTTCTCGCGGCAATCTGAGTCTCCGGCTGCCACGGCCACAATCATAGCAAAACAGACTTAAAGATGAATGAAAAAAAACAGCTAAACAGACAGGAGAGGCATTTACAGACATACAATTCAATTCCTATGCATTTACATATCTAACAACTCAAGTTTATTTTTTTTACATTTATGTCATCCAAATCTTTCATATCACATAAAATATGCTAGTATTTTGAACTTTTAAAAAGTTATACATAGGAATTATGCGATGGCAAAAGAGACTTAAAAGATGAATGAAATAAACTAAACAGACAGAAGAGGCATTTACATACAATTCAATTCGTATGTACTTGGATATTTAACACCTAAAATTTATTTTTTTACATTCATGTCAACCAAATCTTTCATATCATATCAAATATGGCAGTATTTTGAACTTCTAAAAAGGTGCACATCTTTCCATGCATAAGGGGGTATTATATATATATATATATATATATATATATATATATATANATCAAATATGGTAGTATTTTGAACTTTTAAAAAGTTATACATAGGAATTATGCGATGGCAAAAGAGACTTGAAAGATGAATGAAATAAACTAACCGACAGAAGAGGCATTTACATACAATTCAATTCGTATGTACTTAGATATTTAACACCTAAAATTTATTTTTTTACATTCATGTCAACCAAATCTTTCATATCACATCAAATATGCCAGTATTTTGAACTTCTAAAAAGGTGCACATCTTTCCATGCATAACGGGGTATTATATATATATATAAATTGAATTTTACGATTTAGATATGTGAACAAGTAGGAATTATGTGAAATGTATTAAAAATCTTCCCAAACAACTATGAAAATTACCTCTTTCTTCACTGGCTCTTCCTTCTCAGACAAGATCAGTTCAATGTGGCAGGGGGAAGACATATAAGCTGTAAAAAAAAATGCTTATATGCATATGACATATATCACAGCAGGAAACTAAGAAGGCCAAATTGGGGAAAAAGCATACGGTTAATTCGGCCATGAGCACGGTAAGTCCTGCGCCTCTGCTTCTGTGCTTGGTTGACCTGAATGTGAGAAATGTAGAGGGCATCCACATCCAGGCCTTTGACNTTACGATTTAGATATGTAAACAAGTAGGAATTATGTGATATGTATAAAAAATCTTCCCAAACAAATATGAAAATTACCTCTTTCTTCACTGGCTCTTCCTTCTCAGACAAGATCAGTTCAATGTGGCAGGGGGAAGACATATAAGCTGTAAAAGAAAAAATGCTTATATGCATATGCATACATATATCACAGCAGTTTGCTGAGGCCTGCATTAAACTAAGAATTAACTAAGAAGAATTAGTTTAATGTTGTCTTAGTTTAATGTTGTTAATTCGCCATTAAACTAAGAATTAACAAATATGAAAATTACCTCTTTCTTCACTGAAGAAAGAGGCCTGTCATTAAACTAAGGCCAAATTGGGGAAAAAGCATACGGTTAATTCGGCCGTGAGCACGGTAAGTCCGGCGCCTCTGCTTCTGTGCTTGGTTGACCTGAATGTGAGAAATGTAGAGGGCATCCACATCCAGGCCTTTGACAACAGCATTGCTCTCAGCATTTTTAAGCAAATCCAATATGAACCTGGCGGATTTTACAGGCCAGCGACCCTGCCCGTTGGAATGGCGGGCCTTGGCTTGGGCGGTGCGACCGACACCGCCGCAGTACCTGCGAAAAGGGATAGCTTGCTTGTGGGCTATTACATCCTCCAGATACCGCTTAGCCTTAGCCAAGGGCAGCTTTCGGAGGGCATGGGCGGTTTCTCTGGTATTCTGTGGGTATAAAAGGTTAATCAAATCAGTGTATGGATGTTTGGTGGAGAAACTCTCATTTCAGAAGATAGGAAATATACGAGAAATTTTCAGAAATCATGATAGAAAACATCAGGAAATTTATACAACGTAGTTATTTCATGCATTAAATAGTTGTACCCCAGAAGCAGTCCAGTCTCACTAAAAGTTGATATGGAACAAATCCCAAAATAAATTTTAGCTGTCATGCATAGTTAAGGTGGCATATATCGAAAATTCAAGGTTAGGTGTTAAATATAAAAATACATTGGAATTGAGTGGGTATGTAAATCTTCCATCATAGTTTTACACAAAAGGTCATGTTTATTTCAGAAAAATGTACATATTTTATTTTTTTACACCATAAAAGATAATATGCTATAATGATTTGATTTATACTTCTGAATTAATTGTAAGTTAAAAAACTAGTTCAATAAAAATCAATACGAATCAAATTTTATAATGTGATTGCTCAACAAGCTTAATAGCAATGTTTTTAAAATCACGCTTCACGAGCAAAGAAATGTGAAGCCCGTACAAACATTTTGCTGAGGCACCAAAGTTGATTTCTAATTTTTAAGTTTATCTTGATTGCAGTAAACTACTAAAATTGTTCAAAATTTTAATGTTGGTTCATTCTTATTGTTCGACTTCAAGTTAAGTATTGTATCATTCTTCTTTTTATGTAATATTAACTTTAAAGTCGTACTTTATATTATATATATATATATATATATATATATATATATATAANTTAATAAAACATCACTTTGCTAAGCGATTTGAAGCAAAAATAAATCCGTGTGCATTGCGTTGCGCTTTGAAAACAGTGCTTCATAGAAGCCCTTTTTTTTACAATGTAATGCATAGGTATAAATAACCATAGAACATTGAAAGTGCAAATAAAAGCAATAAAAATCATTCTTTAGAATAATGACAAGTAAAATAAACAACAGAATTTTGAGTAGATAAAGATACTATGCCATAAAAATCATTTGTTTTATGCTTGAGTGAATTCATTGAAAATTAAAATATGATTGATCTTATTTTAAAAAACTTTGAGCAGATTTTGAATCACTATTTGATAAACTGTATGTCATTGATTATCAGTAACAATTCACCCAACAGTGAATTTAGTTTCCCTAGGCCAGGCCATAGAGATAACAGACCCCTGTTTTCCATTTTAGACTAACGCCCTATTTGAGAAAGTTTTCTGTTTGCTTTACTTTTCAGAATGCAGTTCTGTCTGGGGAACTAATTTCTCACAGCATTTAGAAATTGTTGTAGTAGAAAACTATTTTTTTCAGCCTGAGCTGTTAAAGTATGGTGACTGCTTGAAAATTGTGATCTAACTTTCTTAAAATAAAATAAATTTGTAATAGCCACCACAGTTTTTAAAAAATAGTTTATTCTAAAGCAGTTTCACAACTGCTTTTTTAAACAGCAGCAGTTGCCCCAAACAAACTAAATAAATCTAAGAGAATAAAAATCAAAACAACCAATTTTGATGATGAAACTCCTTAGCTAACTTCCTGGAAAAAAACCAATTCATTTTTAAAATATACGTTAGAAAGTATAAACAATGACCATTAAGAAGCATAAACGTAAACAACTGTCGGTTAAATAATCACCATAAAATTTTGATTAGATAAATATAATATATCATACGAGTGATTTGGTCTATACTTCAATTCACAAAATTTGAAAATGTAATGTTGATTTTACGATAAAAATTATGACAAAAATGTGTATCACTGTGCACTGAATCATATGCCATTGATTATTTAACCATTGTTCAACCGATAACAATCAACATGAGGCAATGTGACAAAGACACAACACCCCTGCCTTTCTTTTCAGACTAAATAAACCTAGCAAGCTAGAATCAATAATTAGTATAATTTTATTTTATTTTATTTTATTTTTTTTGTAAAGAAACTGCACAATTAGCTAGTAAAAATTCAATTTCCTTTTACAATACAAGGTAAAAGTATAAAAAATAACATATTGTTTAGCATGTTGCTCAGCAAATGGTTAGCATCACCATTTGAATGATTTGGTTTGTACTACAAAAAATTCACAAAAAAAATAAAAATTGACCTTGACCTTCTGATAAAAAAAGCATTGCAAATAATCTATATCATTATTTACTGAACCGTATGTCATTGATTTTTGGCAATGGCTCACCCAATAATAATGAAGTTAGTCTCCCTAAAATTTACGAGAGGCCAGGTCATGCAGACACCAGACCCCTGCTTTTTCTCTTTAGGTTAAATAGATATAGCAAGATTGAAAACAAAGCATAAATAAATTTCCATGAAGCTACTCAGAAAGCTTCATAGAAACCAAAGAGTTCTTACAATAAAAATTGAAAGTATAAAAAAATATATTCTTTAAAATGATGGCCAGGACAGGTCACCCTATGATGATAGAAAACATTGCCAAAAATGTATATCATTATTTACTGAACCATATGTCATTGATTTCTGGCAATGGTTCACCCAATAATAATGAAGTTAGTCTCCCTAAAATTTACGAGAGGCCAGGTCATGCAGACAACAGACCACTGCTTTTTCTCTTTAGGTTAAGTAGATATGACAAGATTGAAAACAAAGCATAAATAATTTTGCATGAAGCTAGTCAGCAAGCTTTATAGAAACCAAAGATTTCTTACAATAAAAATTGAAAGTATAAAAAAATATATTCTTTAAAATGATGGCCGGAACAGGTCACCCTATGATAGCAAAAAAGCATTGCCAATAATGTATATCATTATTTACTGAACCAAATGTCATTGATTTTTGGCAATGGTTCACCCAATAATAATGAAGTTAGTTTCCCTAAAGTTTACGAGATGCCAGATCATAAAGACACCAGACACCTTCTTTTCTCTTGAGGTTAAGTAAATAAAGCCAGATAGAAATCAAAGCATGAAAAATTTGTCATGACTCTACTCAGCAAGCCTCTAGAAAACCAAAGATTTCTTAAAAGTAAAAATTGAGATTATAAGAGAAGACATTCATTAAAAAGATGGCCCGGGCAGGTCACCATAATAACAATACGGGTCTGCAAAATGATAAATCAGCAATGATACAGGTTCAAATAAAATCCACTCAATCATTCTTTAGAATGATGATCAGAACAAAAGCCACTTACAAAAATCCTACTTCAAGAATCAAATAACCCTAAAATACCTAAAAATAAATCAAACAAACCAACAAACAAATGCTAAGATGCAACAATAGAATGTATAAAACTCAATTAACCAAAAATGTGTGTACAAACAAACTTCTTGCACAACTTAAAAAAAGGTAAAAAGATTCAACTCACAATGCAAAATTTTAACAAGTTCACACCTAATTTCACAGATATAAGCAGCCCCTTATTTTGGTTAGGGTTAAGATCTTGCTAAAAAATCAAAAAGCAATTAATCCATTACAAAATGTGAAAATTTGGGAAATTTCACAGCTATGAAAAAAGAAACAGCAAGCCATAATTCTGTTTAGGTTAAAATCTCGCCCGAAAATCACAAAACAATCACTCCATCACAAAATAAATGCCTTATTTGCAATCTAAACCACTACTAAGCGCTATACAACAACCATAACCTGAAAAATTAATGGAGAGAAAATAGCCAGCAATAAGTGATGACCTTTACAAAATATACACATGCCATAAAATTCTTTAGTAATGTGAAAATAGAAGTGCTATGTAATGTGCGTAAGCTTTTGATTGATCTTATGATGAAGACATACATTGGAGCTTTATTTAAAGGATCTTCTTACACACTCGAGTGAAGTGGATGTAGAAGCATCAGTCAAAGAAAATTATATGCAGGGTTTCTGCAACACCCAAAAGGTCCACAATGAGTAAAACAAACTTTCACCTTATCAAATACCCCGATTGTCACTATTAGTTTTTTTTTTCCTTCATCATAAGAAAAAAAGAAAACAAACTATTTTTTCAACTTAAGAAAACAAACTAATTTCTTTTAAAAACATTTAGAAATATTTACAAACAGATCACTCAATTCTTGAGTAAAATAAACTTTCACCTTATCAAAAGAATATTTCTGACCAAATGCCTCAATTATTAATATTAGTTTTTTTTTTTTTTTTGCTTTATCATAAGAAAAAAAGGAAAATTATTTTTTTAACTTAAGAAAACAAATTAGTTTGTTTTGAAAACATTAAGAAATATTTACATACATAATAATCAATTCTTATGAATCTGCAAATCTAACACATAAACTTCAAATTCTTTACAGATATGTCACCTTACCAATGCATGAAAGGTGTGTTTCAATTTCAAAAAGAGTTAAGTGACAAAATAATCCCCAACTATTTACATGGGACCATTTTAGTTCCAAAAGTTTATACAAGTACCAAAATAGTCCCCATACTCTTTAAATTGGGGCTGAAATAATCACCATTAAAGATTATTAGAACTCACTTTTAACATAGTCGAAACATATTTTGCACTTCTATGAACTCCAGAATGAAAATGGCCCATGTAAATAGTCGGGGGCTATTTTGGCACTTTATTCATTTTAAAAAGTTAAAATAGTGGTATTTTTTACATGATATGAAAGATTTAGGTGGTTTAAATGTAAAAAAAAGGTTTGTGTTAGATCAAAAAAACCATAAGAATTGGGAGGTATGTATGTAAATACCCTGAACATTAAAACCAAGTTTGAGGAGCTCAATACTAGATTTTTTTTTTGTTCATTATAAACAAAATAGATAACACAACAGTTTTTTTGGCATTTTAAAAAAATAAGTTGCTTTAATAGAAATTTTTTAGATGCTTTTAATATTTAAAAAAAAATCCTCAACCTACTCCTAACTATGCCAACTCCAACAACCACATCTTCCTCCAAAAGCAACTACAAAAATTGCTAAAGCCAACTTTTCATTTTCATCTCCAGCAAAATGTCCACAATCACCTCCCTTTAAGATGTTGAAAGGTACTAGTTTGGCGACAAAAACAACGCTCCAACAATTTAATGGCTAGCCTCAAATGTCAAAACTCTAACCATGGATTTAAACAACAAGCCTGCTGCCACATAAAATGGAGGACTCAAGAGATAAATTTGCAGGACACCAACAACGGTTCTTGTTGGAGACGAGAAAAAAATAGTGGGACATGGAGGACCAACACTAGAAATGGTCATAAATAGTAACCAATGGATTTAATGCATAGCCGATAGATGTTGCAATCAAAGTAGTCCTTCCATGATGGAAAGTTTACAAAGCCATTGCTGATGATTTTCATCGATAGTTGTCTTGTCCTAAAATGATGATTTGACGATGAAAAAAGTAAACAAAACATTTTTTTTTTAATTTGTTTAAAATAATAAATGCATAAAAAATGAAACATGAATTTATTTCACATTAGAACATAAATAACATAAAAATAAAATAAACTAATATAGCTTATATTAAAGAGTAAGCATAAAATTAAATCAAAAATAATGATACCCATAAAAATGAAACAAAAAAAGGATAATAGAATCAATTATGCACGACAAAAAATATTTGAAAACAAAGCAAACGAAAAAAGTGGCTATCTTGGAAAGAACAATCTGAATTTCAATAAAATGAGATCCAACATCCTAATGAAATCATGTCTAGCCACACTAATTAGAATGCAATTGTCTGGTNCCCGCAACACCCAAAAGGTCCACAATGAGTAAAACAAACTTTCACCTTATCAAATATCCCGATTGTCACTATTAGTTTTTTTTTTCCTTTATCATAAGAAAAAAAGAAAACAAACTACTTTTTCAACTTAAGAAAAGAAACTAATTTCTTTTAAAAACATTTAGAAATATTTACAAACCGATCACTCAATTCTTGAGTAAAACAAACTTTCACCTTATCAAAAAAATATTTCTGACCAAATGCCTCAATTATTAATATTAGTTTTTTTTTTTTTTTTTGCTTTATCATAAGAAAAAAAGGAAAATTATTTTTTTTAAATTAAGAAAACAAATTAGTTTGTTTCGAAAACATTAAGAAATATTTTACATACAGATTAATCAATTCTTATGAATTTGCAAATCTAACACATAAACTTCAATTTCTTTACAGAAATGTCACCTTACCAATGCATGAAAGGTGTGTTTCAATTTCAAAAAGAGTTAAGTGCCAAAATAATCCCCAACTATTTACATGGGACCATTTTAGTTCCAAGAGTTTATACAAGTACCAAAATAGTCCCCATACTCTTTAAATTGGGGCTGAAATAATCACCATTAAAGATTATTAAAACTCACTTTTAACATAGTCGAAACAGATTTTGCACTTCTATGAACTCTGGAATGAAAATGGCCCTATGTAAATAGTCGGGGGCTATTTTGACACTTTATTCATTTTAAAAAGTTAAAATAGTGGTATTTTGTACATGATATGAAAGATTTGGGTGGTTTAAATGTAAAAAAAAGGTTTGTGTTAGATCAAAAAAACCATAAGAAATGGGAGGTATGTATGCAAATACCTTGAACATTAAAACCAAGTTTGAGGAGCTCAATACTAGATTTTTTTTTGTTCATTATAAACAAAATAGATAACACAACAGTTTTTTTGGCATTTTAAAAAAATAAGTTGCTTTAATAGAAATTTTTTAGATGCTTTTAATATTTAAAAAAAAATCCTCAACCTACTCCTAACTATGCCAACTCCAACAACCACATCTTCCTCCAAAAGCAACTACAAAAATTGCTAAAGCCAACTTTTCATTTTCATCTCCAGCCTACTACATCTCAAAATGTCCACAATCACCTCCCTTTAAGATGTTGAAAGGTACTAGTTTGGCGACAAAACAACGCTCCAACAATTTAAGGGCTAGCCTCAAATGTCAATACTCTAACCATGGATTTAAACAACAAGCCTGCTGCCACATAAAATGGAGGACTCAAGAGATAAATTTGCAGGACACCAACAACGGTTCTTGTTGGAGACGGGAAAAAAATAGTGGGATATTGAGGACCAACACTAGAAATGGTCATAAAGAGTAACCGATGGATTTAATGCATAGCCGATGGATGTTGCAATCAAAGTAGTCCTTCCTTGATGGAAAGTTTACAAAGCCATTGCTGATGATTTTCATCGATAGTTGTCTTGTCCTAAAATGATGATTTGACGATGAAAAAAGTAAACAAAACATTTTTTTAATTTGTTTAAAATAACAAATGCATAAAAAATGAAACATGAATTTATTTCACATTAGAACATAAATAACATAAAAATAAAATAAACTAAGATAGCTAATATTAAAGAGTAAGCATAAAATTAAACCAAAAATAATGATACCCATAAAAATGAAACAAAAAAAGGATAACAGAATCAATTATGCCCAACAAAAAATATTTGAAAAGAAAGCAAACGAAAAAAGTGGCTATCTTGGAAAGAACAATCTGAACTTCAATAAAATGAGATCCAACATCCTAATGAAATCATGTCTAGCCACACTAATTAGAATGCAATTGTCTGGTCCTTACTTTACACAAAAAAGGATTATATAATATTGAAAATTTACAACATATATTGTCATGAACTAATAAATATAATACGCCACAATAATTTGATTTATAGATGAGATAATTTGTCAAATATATGATATGGGGAATATAACAAAAAAGCATCACAAAGCCTATTTATAATGTTTCATGAACCATATGTTAATTGTTAAGAACATGACATCGAATAACAATGGAATTAATCACTCAGTTTAAATAAAAGTTTTGCTGGATTCATCAATTTTGCATAAGTATTTTTTTGGGTGCTTAGTGAAAAATAAAACAAATTATTGCTTAGGGCCCCAAATTTTGTTCAAATCAAAAGTTACAACCTTACAAACATTAGGCTGCCTCACCACAGGAATGAATGCTCACTCACTCTCTAATTCAATTTCTCTCTCAAAATTTTACGAGAAAACAGGAAAAAAAATTACTTCACTTGCAATTGCTTGCACAACCAAACTAGAAAGAAAAAAATGCTTCACTTGCAATTGGTTTACATCCGCATTCATTTACATCCAACCAAATAGTTCAAAGTAAACTAAATACAATGCATTTATTTTACATTCCATTTTCAAAAAGCATCCACTCTCAATGCATGCAACCAGGCAGGCACTGAAAATGAACCAAATTCCAGGGACAAAAGACTCATTACTTTGCTTTTTTTATAAATCAAGTTAGATGATATATCATATATAATCATTCATACAAGGAACCTACCAATTTCCAATTGATTTTTACAGTCCAATGTAAAATAATTGATACTGATTAACCATTTAAAATGAATATAATTGCTAATAACGCAAATAGCACATGATGTCCAAAGTATGGAGTGGCACAATCTATGTAGACGGTGTGATGTGAGGTGCAAGTTAGCTTCCTACAAAGAACAAAGACAACAGAAATTTTCCCTTCATCAACAAAAATGATATTTTTTTTAGCATCATGATGCTCCTACCTTTTTCCATGGAAGCACAATTATCTCTCTAGCTTGCATTGAGGTCTGCTTTAAAACCGGTTACTTTACTATTTTCTATTCTTTAAGGAAGGTTTATTATTACTATTATTTTAATAGAACAATATTTCCTATTTTTTGGTTTGGTTATTGAAAACATCTCTAACATCACCTTACAAAATTGATGCCACCGGGCACTTTTGGCATATCTCCTAACAAGAACCACAATCCCCTTTCCATTGATATGTTTTGACTATTGTTTTTTTTAATGGTTGTTTATCTGCTTGTTTGATTTCTAATGTTAGTCATGTGGTTGCAGAATGATTGCTACCACTGACCAGTGAGAAAGAGGTTTCTTGGGAGTGTAGGCAGTTTAGTTTGCCTCATTTCATTTAGGCTTCACTTAAGGCTTCTAAATTTTAGAAATATTGTGATGTCAGAAAATGCTATAAAGTTAAAAGTTCAACTTTATTGTGATTTAATCTTAGAAAACCATTAGCATGGAAACAAATTCATCATTTTTTTTTCAAATCACGCTCCCTTTATTTCATTGGATGAGAACAATCATTGAATTTCATCTATCAATTCCACAAACATGAATTTTTAAAAGTTGGCCTTAATTTTTCTTGCATCAACTTATTTCAGCTAACAAATTTAATAAAAGCAAACAATAAAAATAATAGCCCCTAATAAATACTACACTATCTCTCAGATAGGATACTTATCAAAAGTATGAGTAGTGCCCAGAATACAAAATCCTGATGAAGTTCAACTTTCTGAATCACATTATCCGTGCAATGAGAAATCAATGCCTAGCACCTAAAATATAAAATTAAGACACCCAAACACCGTGAAATCAACAAATAAAATCAACTGATCATGCAACACTTCTAAAAGCACCTTGAAATGAACCCTGAGGTCCCGCCCCATCGCCTTCGTAGCTGCAAAAGAGAACCAAAAATCAGATCACAATGTACTAGGAATGAAGAAAACGGCCTAAGGATACGCAAAGATTTATTATTCACTACCAATAATAGCAAAGATTGCTTACACTTGGTAGGGTTGGATGGCTCTTTCGAGTATTTCACCTGCTCATGAGAAATAGAAGGATGGACGAATGGTTAGCACGAATTATCAGGTAAATAAAACAGTGAAACGAGAGGAGAAACTTCGACCATGATGCCTGGTTGCAGGGGTCTCCGTTGAGCGGAAGGGTTGGTGCCGTAGCCTCCGATTTTTCTTGCTCTTCTCTGGCCGACGGCGGATCACGAAATGGAGGAATTTATATAGAAACCTTGAAACGAAACCCTAAATCGTTGAGCAAACGACCCCATCCCTGAATAGAATATTATGTATCTATGCTTCCCGGCTCCAATCAAATTATGTAATCAACTGTCTCACTGAATAAAAATAAACCCGTGTTATATTTTTTTGCATGATATGGCTTGACCATATTCATTTTTTATAAACAAAATCATTCACTTCGAATAAACTTTTTTTTTCGATCTTGTTGAATGAAAAATATTAATGATGAAATCGAAAAAACCGGTTAGAAATTTAAAATAGAGGTAATAAAATCTGAAAATAATGATGAGATGTTTGAAATAGAGGTGATGGATTCTCAAAATATTTTGCTAAAAGTTTGAAACGGCTAACATCTATATTTTGAGTAAGATTATAAATATCTAGAAATATTTTTATCTAATTTCTTTTCATTTTAGTTGCAAAATACAATATTTGTGGCTTAATAAAAAAAATCATATATTATTTGATAACGATATATATACTTGCGTAGTAACCCATATTTAAATATAATAATTGTGTTCTTATTTGATTTAAAGTAAAACTAAAATTTGAGGATTTAATAAAAACTCCAAGTTTAGCAAAAGCTTGGGCGATTGATCGGGGATTACTAAAGTGCAATTTTGATATGTGAGGAATCCTTATTTGTCGGGTCGACAACTTTAAGCCAAGTGTTTCTTGGAAGACAATCAAACGTACATATGTGTTAGTTTGTTTTTGAGTTGTCACTATTTGTGGAGTGTTGTTTTAGTTGTTTGAGTAAATTTGATTGTTTGATGTTGATTGTGAATATATTCAATAATTGTAGTTTCACTATTGCTACTACTGCTATGTCGATGTATTTCCTTGAGAATTGTTGTAATGAAACTTTAAATTTGTCACTATTTTATACTTTTAATAATTCTGGATAAATGTAGTTGGTTGTTTTTATATTTTTATGCTTATACTTGCATTTTTATTTAGACTTTATTCAGTTCAATTTTCATTGCAGCATGTGTAGGTTAGATTTAATTTCTAATGCATACTGTTTTGTCTTGATGAATACTTGAAAATATTTTGGATAGACATACGAGATAGGTTGTATTTCTGAGTTATGATTTTCTTCATGCTTATATTTTTGCATGGAATGTTATACATGTTAAAAATCAAGTTGGTGGGGGGGGGAGTTGGGGGGAGAAAATTCTTTTAAAAGCTAAACCTTATTTGTTCTCAGTAGTCTACATATTAAATTAATATCACTTTAAAATGAATTATGGTGTGCGGCGTTACCTTTACGGTACTATAATTTTTATTTTAGGGATGTTATAGAAAACTTAGTTGAGATTTTGGGAAAATAGGAATGTTCTAGAGTTGAGGTACTTTGTAGGAACATAAAAGAAAATGATTTTACTATTTATGGTAAAAAAAAATTATATTTTTGAAAAAAATATGATTCTTAAATTTACACTTTATAATATTTGAGCCTCTATTAAAACTTGTTTTCACACTAACAAAAAATTGGTTTCACTTGAAATTTCTTAAAGGAGAAGACTTAGATACAATCATAAGCTTATTTTTATGTCATAAAATTATTAGTAAAATATTTACTAATAGAGTGCTTAAAAATCTATTTTATATCTTTATAAGAATCCAAAGTTTGACAAATTGCAACTAATTTTAAAATGGATAGGAAATCAGAATTCATAATTTGAATACAAGATATTTTTATACCCTAATCCTAGCTTGATTCACTAGAATTTATAATAGTTGCACTATGGCATTCTTGAGGCAAAATTGTAGGAAATCCTGAAGAAACCCACTACCTCAAATTAACAAATTTAGTTTTGAAAGTTGTAGTGTTACTTGAGGACAAGTAACATATAAGTTAGGGGATTTTGATATGTCTTTTAGCATCTTTAATTTCCTTTATATTTTACACCTATTTTTGAATAAAATTGCACTTTAAAGAATGGTATTTTCATATTTTTCTTTTAGGTATAATAGGTAGGAAACATGGAGCAATTGGATTTGAGATTGAGCAAAACAAAGGCAAATTGGAGAAAAGGGTAAACCAGCATACTGGTGCCTAGGAATCAGCTTCTGGCGCCTAGGCACCGCTCCCCTGGTCCCATGGAGCCAACTCCTAACACCTGGGCACCAAAACATCCCAGGAAACCTGGAAGGTGGCGCCTAAGTGCCACAGACTGGTGCTTAGGCACCAGAACTGTCTTGTGCACTTTCAACATGCCCCCGAGAGTTATTTGACGAATCAAGATGGTCGGAGAGGCACTTTTTTGCATTTATAAGTCCTAGAATTGTCCAAGAACACCAAGAGGTCATAAATAGGAGTAGAATTTAGATTATTTCACTTGTTCTGAAGAGATTTGAGAAGGGAATTGGGGAGAAATGTTGCAAAACTAGGCAAATGTTGACATGGACTAATCCGATTGGTTCAGATTATGGCACAATTGAAGAAAAGTAAGTTTGGTCTCAAACTCTTTCAAACTTTGTTGGGTCTCCTCAGAATTCTTTTAAATTTTTTTAATAATGCTTTGATTTTTGCTATTAGAACCTTGTATCTTACACCAATGGAAGCCTTTAATGTTGCCTCCAATTTAAGAATAATTTCATTAAATTTCAAGTTATAAATTATTTCTCCAGCCTCAGGGTGGGCAAGAAACTCTCAGGCATCCTGGAATTCCTCTTCTACAATGGCCAATCACTCCATTAGGTTGACCCATGATTCCTTGTACTCCATTCCTTATAAATCTAAATGGCTCATTGCTAGACCAATAAACACATGCGTTCCTTCAATATGTGTTGACACTTACTCAGGAGTTGGGGAGCTACAAGACATGAGAAGCACCTGCAACGATTTTGAACAACAACATCCTGACTGTGATATTCTACCCCTTCTTCACTTTGAATCTCTACATGCAGAAAAATATCATATTACAGATAGGTAAAGATAGGAATGTTCTTATGACTTCTGCTTCTACATACATCATTCAGAGTGATCATCATTAATTCTAGTGAAACCCTAAGAGAGATAATCTGACCAGCTCACCGATCAATCGATGCATCTATGTTTAAACATAACATTAGAAAATCACAATGAGTTTAACCAATACCTCAAACATATTCTTTCCTCTAGAAGCAAAGTATATCTTCCACACCACCTATGTTGAGTTCAAGAAGCAACATTACACGTCTCCTTGACGTTAACAAAATATATGAGATTTTTTCCTTATTTTCATTCATATTTTGTTGCATTTGGATAATAATATTACACTTATGGAAGGTATTTTATTGTGTTGTGCATGTTATAAAGGATTAAACTGCTTGGGAAAGAAAAAAGGTAAATTGGGAAGCCAAAAGAGGAGATAGGGAGATTTTATCTAACGCATTCGCGACCATAGCCCACACACCTACACCCCATCATAGAGAAGGCTACATACCCATGCCACTCTAAGGGTGTGGCCATGATTATGTTAGTGCACCTGCACCCAGGGCTGGTGATCCTACTGTTTATATGCAACAATATAACAATGTATGTCATTATATTCTTCACTTATCTTTCATACTTTGCAACAACAACAAAAATTTGATCCTGAGAAAATAAGAATTTAACATTTTAATATATATATATATATATATATATTGAGATACCACACAAGTATACGCATCGTTATCAAGTAAAATAAGACATTTTGATTAATTCTCGAATATTGAACTCGCAGGGAGTGTTCACAATATGTACTTCTAAATAACAAACTTTCTATTTCAAAAAGACAATTACTTAAATTATAGATATTTTTATAGTAATTAAAATTCAATTCTTTTTGTCATTTTTGATATTTTGACAAAACAACGATAACTTCTAAATATAACTTAAGTTTATGTAAAAGAAAAACATTGAATATGAAATATCTTTATTCTTATCATGAATTAGTAATACGTATAGGAATTCTGTTGTTAAAGTATTCAAATTGTGTTGTGTCAAATAGGAGCAATATTATTCTTTACCCTTACTAAAGATGCCATAAAGAACATTAGTTAATTTAAAGTTTTAATAGTTCTAAAGACCGACTAGAGTTCCCTTGGTTCCCTCTACTTTGGGGCTAACATCTAGTATCAGAATAAAAAATAATAAACCAAGTTGGGGGCTTTAGCCTGTCACTCTAAAGTCCTCTAACTCTACACCCAAGATTAGTTCCCTACTTAATTGCACTAAATTATATAAATTACATTCTCATTCATACAACCTCAAGTGATTCTTTCTAATTGTTGACTAAGACAATGTCATCCTGGTTCTTTCATGTTCTCATAACAAATTTTAACATCTAGATGGGCTAGATCCAAAAATAAATGAAATACATGGAATTAATTCATCACAAATTTTTTGAACATCAAAGATTAGTACTTTCTACAACTTTCATCCAACACTTTAATTACTTATTACTAATCATTTTTAGGAGAAAGATAAATAAAACTATTCAGAATCTATGGAGAAAGCAAAACCACACTTTAGTTTAAAAATAGAAATCATTATCAAACAAAAAAGAAGTCTAGGTTAAAACTAAAAGTAGTTTAAAAATAAAGATAAAAACTCATCGCAAATCCTCCACCAAACTCTTGAAGTTCCTTTGAATCTTCTCTCTTACAACACTCTTAACTTTCACAATAAAACTAAAAACAAAAAGGAAAAAGTAAATTTGTGGTGTCTGGAAAATCTCTCCAAAAGTTTCTCTACAAACTATTTCAAGAACTTCTCAGGACTCCCCACATTTTTCTCTCAGCCTCCTTATTTCATAATTTTTTAAGAGGTGTCTTAGTATCTCTTCAAAATGTGTCCTGATTCGATGTATTTTCCAAGGGATGCCTCCTATCACAAGTATTTTAACCATATTTTTGTTTCTAGTGGTCATAATCACCCTCTTTAGCCAATAGGTGCCTCAAATGTCCATTCAAAATTCAGCAAAATTAATTAACCTGTCAAATAACTGCCTCTGACGCTTAAGCGTGGGGCCTTTGACACTTAGGCGCCAAAACACTTTTGGACTATTTTTTGCATTTTTGCTCCAAATTTGATCCTTTTTCACTCCTTTTAGTATTTTTCATTTTTTACTTATATCTGAAAGAAAAACACACAAATACCTTTCATTAAAGTGCAATATCTCAAAAATCGGTATAAAATGTGTCTAAAAACACTATATATTTTAGGTGTATCAAAATCTCTCAAACTTAAAATGTTGTTATTAAGTGACACTTCAATCTTTAAAAACTAAATAAGTATGATATGTATATGAGCTTTTTAGGAGTTACTAAAATTTAGATTTAGAAATATAGTGTTCCAATTTTGAAAAAATATTTATTAAATGAAACCAACTTAAAGTTGAGAAATTTTTAACGTTAAGAAATATGAAAATATGAGTTCCTATATAATTCAGAAATATTGTAGATTTTCCAAATATAGAATTTAGTCCTTTTATTACCTCCACTTAAAAAAAAAATTATTAAGAATAATTTTACTTACTATATTATATTCTTAAGTTTAAGAGTTTCTCAAGTCTTATACTTTAAAAAGNTTTCATTCTTGCATATAAAAACAATTTCAAAACTTGAAGTTCATTAATTCTCAAATATGGTACAAATAAATTTGATTTTGAATGAAAAAAAATAATTATGTGAATGAAGTTATATTAAGGAAGTAATATTCTGAATATAGAAATGAGAAAAAAAAATTTAGTTGTAACTTAGTGTTAAAAAATACATTAATGTTAAAAAATTTTAGTGTAGAAATGAAAAATATTTTGTAACTACCTTTAGTAAGAGAAGTTGTGTTTTTGAAAAAATGTCGAAGGCTTAGAATTTTATTTTCATTACTTAACTTTCTTTCATTAAAAATAATTTTCAAAACTATTACTCACCTAGCCCACCCTAGAAGAGTTATGGACCAATGGTCCCTTGATTTAAGAGATTTTACCCATTTTGGTCTAAACTTGAATTATCTTCTCCATCATTGCTTACCCTTGAGAGTTAATCATAATTAAACACCCCTTAACCTCCCTGGGCTGAGAGATGACTAGACTCTTGCCAACTACCAGCTCAGCTAGCAGAAAAATTCACCCTAAGGGATCTTAAGTCGGCCAAAACAATTGAAACTCACCTAAGCTGACTAATCTTGATTGGTTGTTAGGGCCTTTCTTCCCTTTACGTAGGGAGCACCCTGGCCACCTCAGCTTGGCCTGAGAACCACCATAGCCTCCTCTATTTAAATTACCCCCTCCATGAACATAGAAAGTGTTAGCAAAATCTTTAGGGAAACTTTGTCTAATTGATTCCAAAGACTCTCCAAGAAGTCCTCAGCTTAATCCTTTTCCCCCTCCGATTCCCACTATGAGAGCTCAATTTTGAGTTCAAAATTTTTGCTTGAAGGGTTTAGGGTTTAGGGTTTGTTACTTTTTTACTTTCAATAATTATTCAAATTAAATAAAATTTTGAAAATCCACATTTTCTCCTCTGATGTTTTAGTTGACCCATGAATATGACACTCTAAAAATTTCTCAAAGTCATTTGAATTTTGATTAATGAGTTTAAGGTGAGGAGCCCCGAAGGGAATGGGGTAACTTTAGATTTTGGTGCCTTAATCAAAATTTAGGATTGAAAAAAGAAAAATGGGTAATTTTGATCATAATGAACATGTTTGGATGATTGAAATATAATGGGGTTAAAAGGTAGGAACTCACTTACCACCTTTTCTATAATAAGAACAAAGTTGAAATTTCCTTAATTATCATGACTTGGAAGTCAATCAAAATTAAACGATTCTTAAGTGATGGGTCCAAGTTAGGAAGATAACATTTCATTAATTTTAAACCCATAATTGATCACAATGTGATCTTTCAGAAAGAATGCATTTCATTTATATCAAAATTTTCCTAGTTACCATTCCACATGTTATGATTATTCAAGGCTTGGTAATGGCATAGGCTTGACATTTAAACTATTTTGATTGGATTTCAAAGATAACATGATTGATGATTAACACCTTTCTACAATACAAGCTCGATTTTAACTTTGGAAACTAAAACCTTAAGTTACTCAAATTTGCCTTAGAGGCACCCACCCACATAACTCTTAAATGAAATATAATCTGATTAATTGAGTGTCCTAGTCTTAAGATAAAGAAAACAATAAGTTTCATTAGGCAATGGGATAACCTTATTTTAACCTTGGATGATTAATAAAACATCATGAAAAGTTCAAAATGAACTCTAAATATTTCAAGAAATCTTCAAAATGATTTAGGGTCATGCCTCAAGCAGTTGAAAAACTCATGAATATTTTGAAGGGAAAATTGAACTTGTTATATTTTGTTCTAAAATCATCCACTAAGATTGCCCAAGACTCAATATAAGTCATAACTTGGGGTTTGGTAGCTATACCTTCATGTACTCCTGGAATTTGAATTCCTTGCAAAATTGTATACATATTGCCAAAGCTAACCTTTTAGGTGGAGGAGCGAGAAGAATCGACAAGTACATAAGTTATTACATTTAATTTTTTGTACATGGTGTTTCTTGCTTACATGCTTAAGGTCACCTTACATGTCAAAAGCAAAACTAAAAATAAAAAAACGTAAAATTCACTGCCACAACAAATAAAAAATCAGACAACTCAAAATTTAATCGCAAATAAAACAAAAGAAAAATTGCAACTAAATTAAAATGTCTCCATCGGATAAAAGGGAATCCCTCAGATGAGGTAAACTATAGTTTCAAACAATGTTTCCCATAGTCTAAATGAAAGTATGGAACTCATTGAGTTGAGTTTAGTAATTCATTTTGACTAAGTGATTCCAAAAGAAAATAGTGGTGTCGAAAGGAGAGAATAGTAGGATCCTAATATGTGTCACTCTAATCAACTTTAACATTTCCCATAATATTTAAATAACCATAACCTAGGAAACATTTGATTTGACATCAAGACATTACAAATTAGAAAACTTAAACTCGCCAAGACAAGGAGCTTGAAGCTAGCATTATGGGCAGCATGATCATCTTCAATAGCAACACATGTCTACACCGGCTAAACCATTCTTTAGAATTAAATAACAAGCCATAGGAGTTTGAGGTAGTCTGCCTAGTGTCACATAAATCCTCAAGTTTCCTTTAGGATTTTGTATGGCTCTACTATATAATACAAGCCCTAACTCGCTTTAGGATACTAAGGTTGTCGTTCATTATGACCAAAATCCTCACATCTTCCAGGCTATTTGTGTGATCATTTCAAACAAATTTAAGCACTAAAAAATAAATTTTGGCAAGATAAAACATTTAAATATTTCTCCTATAAATTAAAGCCAAACCATAAGATAGCTTTGGAAGTCACCGAGCTTCTCCTCAGTACCTGTGATGTCCCCTAGTTCTTCTTCCTTTAGATTCCAAAAGTAAATGTTTCAAATTTGATCCATCCCCCTTTCACACCTCTTTATCTGATCTCTTGAATAGTCGTATCCTTTGTCGAGTGTTTTCTTAGGTGAATTCAGTTATCTAAGATGTAATTAACTATAAGAGCTTGTCTTTATAGGAAACTTTAACGAACCCAACTTAACATAAACCCTATTTAGCTTTCCATGTTAAATAGGGGAACTTGTCGACTTATTAAAAAAGTTGTTCTCGCAGACCAAACAGATGTCATATATTTCTTAGTTTATTTGATCGAGTTTCACCCTTGAGTCTTGTGTTTATCTTTCGAGTAGATGCCTTGCTTGAGGTTTTCAACTTTGAAAGATATGGTATCCGTTTTTTTTCATATTTTTATAAAGCTATATATATATATATATATATTATATACATTGCAAAAAGGAGCCTCTTGTGTCTCCTTCCATGTTGATTACTTAAGTTTGAGTATTACATCCAAAGAATGTTACGGCGGGGAGAAGAGAGAGTAAAGGCTACAAAAAATAGTAAGGCAAGTTAAAAAAATACATGACATGTCTAACCTAGAGAAAAAAGAAATATAGCATCTAGCTCCTAGCAATTCTGAGGTAAGGTATTTGTAATTTGTCTCCCTTTAACAGGTCAGCCAGAATCTGTGTAGGCTTAGTAGCAATAGTTACTCCTTGGGATTCAGCACCTTCAATAGCAAGACAGTTAGCCGGTTTTTTTCCCTCCCAATAGTTGAAACAGTTATTGACTTGTACCTCCTTGGTGAGATGTTTTATCTTAATAATCCACTATTGGATATGCCATGGGTGTACAGCTATACCTGTCATGTACTCTATCAGCATTGAGGAATCAACCTCAGCTTGGAGTTGTGTCCACCTGTTTATGGCAGCCATTTTGATGGCCTAGTAAAGAGCAGCTGTCTCAGCTTCGAGAGCATCTGCAACAATAATTGGAGCTTTGAAGAACATTATGCATCTGCCTTTATAATCTCTGAACACCCCTCCAATTCCTGCTTTGTGGGATGAAAAGCTTCTATCAGTGTTAACTTTAAGGTGGGGATAAATAGGTTTTTTTCAATAGACTTTAATAACTTTTCTGCAGGTCTGATCCATGCTTTGGTTTATCTTAATGATGTTTGGAAACTCCTTCCAAATGATTAGCTTTTTGATATAAGCAAGACAATTTGCCTCCACTGTTGTAGTAGTCACATTATGATCTTCATGCTTGATTTTGTTCCTTGCATTCCAAATGAACCAGGCAATGATGAAAGGGATTGCACAAAGTTTAACTCTTTGTCATTCTAATCAGCACTTTTTAATTTGATCCCACCCCAAGTTAAGAGTGTTGATGTGGAAACTAGTTATCAAGGAGCTCCAAACCTTCCTGCAGAAGTCACAATGGAAAAACAGATGAGTAGTTGTCTCTTCACTACTCTGGCAGAGATAGCATTTGGAAGGCCCCTTCAAGCCCTTTAGCTTGAGAATGTCATCTGTAGGAATTATGTAATTCAGCACTCTCCAAGAGAAGAATGCCATAAAGGGGGATAGGAATTTGATCCTCAAGTTATCCCCCCAAGAGGTTTCCTCCTAGGTGAACATCTGATTATAAATAGCTTGGGTCACACAATGGGTTGAGTTAGCTTTCATAATCACCCTATCTTTGTTATTTCTATCAAATTGGATTTCAGATATCTTTCTCATAGAGTTTTCTGTAACAATATTTTGGAGTAATTTTTTAGACCACTTCTACCCCTCCCAACAATACTTCACCATGAGGTTCTTGTCCAAATTATCATCCAAGGGTTATATATATATATATATATATA